>JYDV01000185.1:0-53464 GCA_001447645.1 Trichinella pseudospiralis
ATTATCTCGAACCTATGCTCGTTTACAACCACTTTTATATACAGCACACTGATCGTGGGAAAAGCTTTATTCACAAAACAAGCAACCGACTGGGAAAGTGGGCGATGAATATGATATTACTGATCTGTTGCATATTCAAATTATGAATGCTCAACGAAGGTTACTTTATGGTTCAAAGTTTCCCAATCAAGTATTGTCCATAATTCATCATATCTCTGCTCTGCCTGCGATATAATTAATCATTGTTAATTTTAGTTTTGTTCGCAGGGTAAAAGCATGGATTGTGAGCATTCAAATTGAAACAAACTTTGTAAATATTTAAGTAAAATCTATTGATAGTCACATTAAAATGAGAAAAGCATTCAGATGTTAAGATTGAGCAGCTGTCACTGGTACTAGACTGAGCTGAACAACAGTAGCTGTTGACGACTATTTTTCAGTTGTTCATTTACTCATATACCAAATTCACCTATGGCTACTCATCTGATGTGACAAGAAACGCCAGCAATTTCTGACAAAGGCTTACGCAGCATATGCATAAAACTTGTAGAATTGCTAAAGAAACTTAGTTTTATTCGTCACATAATGACATTTTACGGTCGCAACAAAGCTAGACTGAATGTATGACAATTAACAATTAGAAGTTCGACAATGAAGAATGATGCGCGTCGATTATCATCATCGATCAAAGTGAAAATTCATCATGCAAAATTTTCTGAAATTTCACTGGAGCAGCAACAAATATGCGATGCAGATAAATTTCCCCTAAGCTAGCCAAACGCATTTTCAGTTCAAAGCATGCAGCAGCTACGCTACATCGCCTGAGATAATTTTCACAGAATATCGATATAATGTAATTTCAGCGGATATCGCACCAAATAATTCTTAACATATACCATTGAAATGCGCAATGATGCAACAAAACATATAATGATATTGGTGATCTGGAATTTTTGCAATGCTGCAGGCAGATGCTTTTTCAAATGAATTCATTGTGTGACTAAAACAGTGAACCCTTGATGATGCGCAATTACTGTTCTATCAACAATTGGAATGAAAGTTTCGGCGGAAAATGAAAGATCAATGCTTTATGCCTGCCGATGATTATATTTTACCAATCATAAGCAGTGACGGAGTAAGATACTGTGCACTACCATGATGTAGTAAACTTCAGATGAAAAATAATTTTCATTGCTTTTACTTCAATTCGGTGAAATGATTTTGATATGGAACAGATCCTTTTCGATCTGGAATATTCAACATTTGGTTATCGTCATAATAGAAGAATTTTAACTTGAATGTGCAGTCAACCATGTAGTCTGCTTATATCAGATATTAAAAAGCAAATTTAATACAATTTACACAAAATATATACGCACAGATGTTAATTTTAAACAAAATTCCACACTTTTTATTTACATGAAACATAAGAAGAAAAAACAATAACTCTTGTAAACAGGAGCGAAAGAAAGATTGGAAAGATTAAACCAGAAACATTTTCATAAAACAGGCAAACAAAATCAAAAAAGTATTTCGATGCTAACATCCAGTAATCACCACTCCCAGTTTGAGCTGACAATTGCAGTTGTAGACAATTTATCAATTTTAGATTTTCCCTTTGATGTTATACTTGAATAACCTTTAGCTAGCCTTCATCAGAACAATATCTGTCAAACGAAAAAGAACCTTAAGCATAAATCTCATATAATTGTTAGCAAAGAAGGTAATTTATATGACGAGTAAAAGCAACTGTTGCTTGACATTACTTTTGAACAGTTGAACATTAAGTTCCCAGATAGAAGAACATTTCCTAGCTTGTTGCTAATTTTCGTGATAGCTTAGTTACGTTTTGCAACAAATCGTTGTGGTGCTACTTCCATCGTGAATGAAAGCAGAGCGTACAAATTGGGCTATAGGATCACAAAGGATGCGAAAGTGGACTAACCACCAACGTGGATGTAACAGCGGTGCTCAGGCGGATTCCACACGGTGATTTCTGTCCCATGGATGAGGAGACAGCGTATTAAATGAATAAACGGGCCACATTGTTGTTCATTATTCACATTATTCTCTGTTACTTTCTACTGATGTAGTTGTTGTTGAGCATTAAAAAAATTGACTTCAAAAAATAATCAAACAACATTTGGCTACCATAACAACAAAACAGAAATTTTTAAAAATCATATTACAAATACTAATCACTAAAAGTGCAAGGTAAAACAGTAAATATTTAAAAGAAAAGACAGCTAAAAACAATAAAATCATGCCACTGTCAAATTAGTGACGTCACTGATCAAACACTAAAAGAAGTCAAAGCTTACGTAGGTAATAAATTGTCATTTAATTAAAAATTTGGACCAATGAAATAAAAGAAATTGTAGTTAGTCAAAGCAGAACATTTTTAATCAATAAAAAATTTAGGCGACAGAACCAATGCTATTACGCCATATCTATGCAATGAGAAGCAATCCAAGGAAAACTCGATTTTCTGCCAACCAATAGAGCATTAGCTCCGAAAATTTTACCTAGAGAGGCCATCCCACTTACTTTAATTTAAGAGTTAGTCAAGGTCTAAATGAAAAATGAAATATGAAAAAATAATTAGAAGGCTGTTTTTATCATGCTCCCGTTAGAGAACATTGGACGCTACGGTGTCTGCATGAAAACAGTATACGGTGTTTATTGCTACAGTTCATCACTTTTGAATAGTAAACATAGTGTTAAAAACAGTTACACAATACAATTATGATATATAGAGCTACTAATGATATATATTGGGAAACATAGCTGGTGAAGCCGTTTGCCACACTGAACACAGTTATTTCTGCAGTTTTGATTTTGCAAACTGCGCATCAACCCTGCGTACTTGATTGCAGGAAATGTCCACATAAGCTACGCAAAGTGTGTGGCAAATAGCTACGTAGCACAGGCCTTGAGATCTCTAGGGGTTGGTTGTTGAATAAATGCTATTATTGAAAAGGTGATTTATGGCTGATAACTGGACAAAAAGCACGAACATTGTGTCTATTCCACCCAAGCTTTCGTTGTAGTTCTTTACTACTGTTTGGCATGGGTACGTCAATTCTTTTCTTCTGCTTCTTTGAATAACGTTTTGTTTGCCCGACTGTGAAGTGAGTTCGGTGATTTGAAGCCAATGTGACCACACTGCTGTCATTCCAACGACAAACATAGGCATTTCTGTCACACTTGCAGTGAACAAGAAGCCACGCCATTTCTTGGCAATTTTATTTCTTTCCATCGGCAAAATTCCTTTTGTTCTTGTATTTTAAAGAGTACCTGTGGCTCAGAGTTTCGCTTCACGCACGGTCTTCAAAAGTTCTTTTGAGGTGAAGAAATTATCAAAGTAGACTTGATATTTTTTTGGGTTAGAAGGTGCTGAGTAAACTGAATTCTTTTGATAACTCTTGTACCGAATGGTCCCCGTGTTTTTCCCGTGACACCACTATAAAATTCCAATTTATATGAATAGCCGCTGGTAAATGTCATAGCCCATATCTGCTGCCCCAACCGTATTGGTTTGCCACAAATAAACATTCTGCTGCAGTGGTGACCATAATATGGAACCATGCTTCTGTCAATCGACAGACAGACAGTATAATTGAAAATCGCCAAAAGACAGCAACGTTTGTGTCAAGTAATCATAAAGAGGTTTAATCTTTCCCATCAAATCATTTTCTTTTTTAATTTTGAAATATCCACTAGATGAAAGTAACGATTAACTTTCTTAAACTTAAACACAATGGATACGCAGACATCATCCTCCGTACTCCAAAAGTAGTTCTCATTTGGAACCAAAAGATTGCCTCTCAACAAAATCAGGCCAAAGAACTGCATAATGTCTTGCACATAAACTTCAAAATTCACTCCTTTTTGTAAGGCATATCTCTGGCTTTCATCCGCAATGTCTTCAATTTTTTCTAATGGAAGTATTTTATAAAAAATTCTGTAGAACTCAGTGAGATCAGTTCAGAAGCTGTTTCACGCAATGCAAGTGGCTTTTCTTTACCCAAATCTGACGAGAAACATGTTCTTCTCTTCCACGATGTCCTCTCCACAGGCAATGCATCAATGGATTCAGAATTTGATTTGTAATCGTCATGCACAACTGTAACGTCTAACTCACCGCAGACATCTTCTGATGTCACTTCATCCAGATTATTTTCGTCTATATGTTCTTCATCCGTTGCTCACATCTTCCAAGGATGCTAGCTATCATCATGTCTATGCCTTAGATTGCATCTCGTCAGTAAGAGATCCAATATAATTCGTAGTACTCTCCAAAGTCACAAACCGTCTTGGCTTAGCTCACGATTAGTTCATATGAGATAAGAGGTAGATGCTAAGTTAGAAATGGTAGTCAGCTGCTGTTGAATAACAGCCATTCATTGCCACCTGACGGCTTCTTATCATATGCACCAGAACAAAACAGAAACAGCCGGATGGAAATGTTGCGTTATTGCGCACATTAGCAGTACCCCCGAGCATAGTCATGATGAGCGTGAGAATGTTCTGAGAGGTAAAACCGTTTTCTATCTGACATAAGATGAACAGCTGGCAAATTAATAGGATATTCTCTGTCATATGTGTTTTGGAATGAATCGTTTTGTGGACTAGCAATTGCGTGGTAAACTGCGTGGTGAATAAAGCACCATGTTGTCAATTAAGAAATAGCAACTGTTTACTGAACTGCCTGTCACTGCAGCGCACTGTACTGTTGTGCCTGAAATAAATTATTAAAATGAGAACTTTTTATCTCAATTTTCAATATAAATTTGACGTAGCATTTCACATACAGATATAATGACAGATATAAATCAAGCTTGTTGCAAATAGTGCCAAGACAACCATTCAATGTTAAAGTTACAAGCCAGTTAGTTATTCACGCCACCATTAACACATTCATAAATTGGTTTCCGTACAGCATATCTAGCATTTGTTATTCATATCGGTGTGCTTCAAATGATATAATAGTTCACTAGGAAAATGTTTTTTAGGTTATTAATCACCATTAGTTGTATGATCAAAAAAACTGCGATGCTTAAAATTAATATACAAAATAAACTTCCATCTTTTTAAAAACTGCCAAACAAACACTGCAGTTGACGGTAAATTTCGACATTTAAATAGAAAAAATATAAAAGAACCATAATAAAAACGAATAAATCTAGAAAAATGTACAGTCTGTTGCCGCATAATTAATAAAATAACGACGCATGCAGCAGACTAATCAATACTAAAACGCTTCAATTAAGCTAAACGTGTAGATCACATGCAGTGAATTTCCTGTCAAATTATGTAATGAAGCACATGCAAAATATGGTTGACATTGAAGACTGCAATTTCATTCAGTTATGCGCAGGAAAGCATTCTTTCACCGGGACTTCATTTCGCTTAATTAATTAATTTCTAAAGAAAAGTATTGCGCAGGCAAAACGAAAAAGCATATTTCAAATAATCTGGCATTTTAATATGCAGATAAAGGCTAAAACAATTTAAACGTTACTTTATTTGTTTGCTGCCAATTTCAAATGCACATGCTGCGATGAATGAATCACCTATAAAACTTTACGTTATGCAAAAAATCAGGCTAAAAATTCAAGCATATGTAACAATGCAAGCAGAATTCAAATTGCATACTGGATGTATTAATTCTGCAATAGGATGAGATTTTTAAAAAAAAATCATACTAAAAGTACAAACAGTCATAGTAAAAAAAATTAAAGAAATTTAAACACCCATTTATAAAAGTGGTGACCGCCAAAACACCATCGGCCGACCGCGTTGCGCGAACATTCAAAAACAACTGGCGTTGCAGCACCGCGTGCGGCAGTCAAAAATAGCTTCTGCTATATATTATTTTCATAAAATGAAAATTCTCTGCAAAAACATAAAATAACACCAAAAGAAATGAATCACACCACAAACATTAAGATCAAAGATTCCAAAAAAGAAATTTCAACTTTGTCAGCATTTCAACGCAAAACAACAAACAAATTATTGGAAACCTTTTCAAAAAACCATACTTACTGCATCTGAAGCCATGTACAGTTTTCAAGAGCATAAATAAGACGACCACAAAAATGTAAGCTCAACCTAGTTCAAGAAAAGTAAAAACACCTTTTCCAACAAAACCGGCAACATTCTTTGTTTCTGACATTTTGTTACATATGCAGTTCTCATGTTGCCACACATTTCACTTCCAAATTTGAATATATTAATTTCATAAACAACGCAATTCATAAACCGTGTGCATTGAGAAACTGGTATTGTTCGGCAAAAATGTAATAACGCGAGACAAAATATTAATATAAGTTTGCATAAATACTACTATATAACCAATTCAAAAACATCGAAGACGAAAATGCTTTAAAAAAAATATTTATTTTTCGACAAAACAGAGCAAAAGTAAAATAAAATTTTTGCAGTGTGCTTCAGAGCTGCCTGACAAAATTCGAAAGTAATTATTGAGAAAAAAAATAATCACATGACGATCACGTAGAAATTAAATTAATGATTCTGAAGAATGTCCGTAAGATAAGCAAATACGACGCGGAGAAATTATTCATCATTAATACAAACCACATAGCATCACCGTCTCTATAAGGTGGTAAACAAAAATTAACAAACGAAAAATTTTGTAAACGCCATGCATTCCTAAGAGCGTAATATTTGTGTTGAATAGGATAACTGATGTATAGACGAGGGAGTCTGTCCGCCAAAACTGTTGTACATGGGTGTCGGCTGGCCTGGAAACGCGTTATACCCATAATACATGAAACCAGAACGCGGGGTTGCAAACAAATCTGCATCGTTTACTGTAGCCATCGTACTTTGCATGGGCGGAGGCGGCAATGGCGGCGGAAGAGGCGCCCCTGCGTGTCGCGATCCGTACATTTCGCGCTCCAATCGATCTCGATAATAATGATACCGTTCGCGGGCGGACAAATAATCATCGTACAATGGCATCAGCATTGGATCCTCTGGCCGCGGAATCAGAGGATCCTTTGGCATTGGCAACTGGCAAGCCCTCAAGCTCGACTCACCGTAATCGCTGTTGCTTCGCTTCGAAACACTCGAATAAGGACTGTCTTTACTTGAAGACCGTTTACGGCCACCTCCACCTCTGTCAGAATGATGAGGACAATTATGCGTTTTATGACCGGACGCACCGCAACGAAAACAAACATCATCCATGCCGGGTTCTTTACGCAGCTTGCTCGTAGAATATTCAAGATGTATCTCACGATCATTTAAAACGAACTTATTCAAATTATTATATGCAGCACGCGCTTCATCCTTGTCACTCATGTGAACAAAACCAAAATTACGGATCACGTCACATTCGTCGACTGTACCGAATTTTTCAAACAGTTCGCGCAGAACTTGACTGTTAACGTTTGACGCCAAGTTTCCAACGAAAAATTTTACCATTGTAATGTACAAATATGTAACAAGTAAAAGAACGGTCAAGCAAACGTCAATTCTTCTAATATATCACGCCGATCCAACAGCATACCGTAATCACAGAATTGGCCTTTTAGTATATATATAATCAAGTTCAAACCCTACTGTAACATCATAATAAATAGTCATTATATGTTGAAGCAAAAAATTAATATTATTTAATTTTTGAAACAAAAAATTTATTTATTTACATTTTTTAAAATAAAATTATTATTTTTTATAGATTTTTCATATATGCATTCTAAGCAATTAGGCAAACGACACAGCTCGCGGGAATTCGTGAACCTGAAGCAAAATTTAATTGGTCAGTTTCTGATTTCTTCTTTAATTTGCGTTGCCCTAGTTTTGTCATTTTCCTATCGGTCCTTTGTCAATACGTTGTTCAGTAGCTATTTTCCTTGAGCTACTGATGATGTTCAGCGTTTGTTCGTAATTTTAAATCAATATATATATATTACATCTTATTATTTATATATTACATTATATTATTTGATAATGTTAAACAAATAATTATATATTAATATTACATGTAACAGTACTTTTGTTGATTATAATGTGCTATTTTTATTTATTGTCATATATTATTAATATAGTGACAATAATATTATGTGGTACGATTAATATCAATATTTTTAATATTTTTAGTTGTTTTTAATCTTTATGTTACTTTAGTCATTGGAAAATAAATGTTTACTTGCAATTTGTAAAATGTCTTGCTATAATATCAAATATATAAACAGTATTCATCATCAACATACAACGGCGTGCAGTATGAAACAAAAATGTACATTCGACAAATAATTCTTTGTTTCAAAGTATTAGTTTAAAATTTTCAAAATGTATTGTATTAATTTTCAAAAAACAATTTTACTGTTTGATGTCATGCTTAATGTAATGTTTTGCAGAATTTCACAACAGAGACTGCACTTCATAAAAACATTTTTTACATCCATTTATCTCATTTTACATTTATTTGCAACTGCATCATCAAAGATTCATTCAAATTTTCAACATAGCAAAAAATTATTTGATTTAATGTTATTTAACATTCTATAATTCAGTAACAAAATATTAACAGTGCAGCTTATCGTTACATAACGTCACTCCCACTTCATCATACTGCTTCTTAGTCACAACCGACTGTTGAAACATTTTACCAGTAGTATACAAACGAGCACCATGCCATGCATTGCAAACAGGATCATCGGCAAGTTTCACACGAATGTCAAACTCTTCTGGCACAAGTGAACGAAGATCAGACCACAAACGTTTCTGTATACCTTTGAATAAACAGTTGCCACCAGTCAACAGTATATTATTAAGTAAATATGGTCGAATTTTCTCTGGACAACGTTGCAAAATTGAATAAGCCAACGCTTCAGCTAAACCCATCTCCTGTATGCCTACATCAGAAGGACTGAACAACAGTTCGGGAACAGAAAAACGCTCGACACCAAGACGAAGAAATTGTTCGTCACTATTCTCTTCTGGATCTGCCTTCCTTTCACGCATGTATCCACGCATTCGGTCCACAAAATTAGGCAAAACATATTCTCTGACTATTGAATTTCTTTCCAATGGTTGAACGACTTCTTTGAAATCCGTATTTAAATTTTCTGAAACATAACACATGTCTTCCTTGCACTGATTCATTACGTAAGTTTCTTCCATAACATTGAGAAGACGATAAGATACAATTTCTTTTAAAAAATTCGTCAATGCTTTACCACCCATTGACAAACGAATGACAGCTTGATATTGCACTTTACCTTTGAAAACTGGTACAATATGAGTAAAAGAGTACCCTGAGTCAACAATGACACACCCCCACTGTTCATGGTTTTCATAAGCATATTTGTACGCACTGAACACGGGTGCCGTGTTCGTATAAAGCGAATGGAATCCATAATGTTCAAAAATCACTTCATACATTGCTTCACGGATACTGGTAAAATTAAACATGGGTTGCGTAATTACAAGGCACGTGTTTTTACAGTCTATATTAAGTCGAGTAGGGCCAAGAAGATGATCCCAAACCTTACGCTGAACTTCCCAGTTGAGCAAATAGCCCTTCTGAACGGGCAAACTATAAAAAAGTGAACTACAATCACCACACTCTTCGACTTCATCTCCGACGAAAACTCGACGACGTTCACGTTTCGACTTCATTACCGCATTTGGTGAAACTTTTGGACACTTGGATGTAGAAAGTCCTGCTTTAACAGAATACCCACCATTATCCATTATGAAAACTGTTTTCACGTGAGCTGACATGATTAACCATGAAGAGTTCAAATTAGGGCAACTCAAAATATATCAACGCCATATTACAGTACGTAAATGATGAAAAGGTTTATATTTTTTACTTAAATACAAAAACTAAATTTAATTAAATTGAATAAATTTTTTAAATAAAAAATGAACATATAAACTTGGTAATACTTTGGTTATTATTTATTTAGGGAAGTAGCTGCATAAGTTGATTCAACCAAAAAAACTTACAAAAAAGTGCAGTTAAGTACTCACGGCAAACTTTCTGATTATGGAGTTTGTTAAATTGAGCGCAATAATTAATATTGCTGCTTGTTTCGTTTTAATTATGATTTGCTGAAATGACTTTTTATACTATATCAAATATGTTTATCATCTGTGAGCAGTAAAATCATAAATACATGCTTTGTATATTTAATTTATGTAGTAAATTAATAATACTCAGTAAAAGTGTAGCATATTTTATTTAAAGAATAATTTATTTTGAAAATGTTCGTGTGAACAACCATCATTTAAACAGTAGGGGTTAGCGGGGAATCGAACCCCGGGCCTCTCGCACCCAAAGCGAGAATCATACCACTAGACCACTAACCCGCTGCATCTGTGTGAAAAAAACAATAAATTTGAAATCCATCGCAATTTTCAAAATTTCTTTACTTATTTTTCACATTATGTTCACCCATTTAACAAGTAATAAGCATTTATTTCTCAACATGCAATAGATTTCATTTTATAAAAATGAACAAAAGATTAAAAATAACTTCATATTTCAGTTAGATTTTTGATATACATTTCAATCAAAAACGAAACAAACTAATCACACAATTCCTTTTATTTCAGAATTTCAGCTTCAGTTTTGCATGGCACAAAAAAGTTTTGATAGACATTTCTTTTACAGATAAACAATTACGCAATTATTATAAGAGATTTTGTTGTAATAACTGAAATATAATTCATTTATTCACTGAAAATTCATTGTTTAGTTCAATAAATTGTTCGATCAAAAATGTCCTTTTCTTTTTCGGCCTGTATACTTCGAATCCCTTGTAACTTGCCTAAATAATACAAATGTAGACAAAAGAGGATTTACTTGTATATTTTTACTTTCCAAGTCTTCTTGCATGCACTTTTTTCTTCATAATCCATTCCTTCGACTTTTTCAGTGGTTTTTTGCTTTGATTGCGTTGTGCAATTTCACTTAAGAATTAAAAGAAGATTTTTACCTCTAAACTATCTTGAAGTGACACAAAAAAAATTCTTAACCCATATACCTTCTTTTTGCATAATGAACACGATTCTGCTGTGGACATTCGTTTGTTAAAGCAACTGGTAATCTGCAGCTGCCGCCAGTAAACAACACCAAATAAATCCTTAATTTTTTACAACCATCATTACTGCACAGATATATTAAATCAGCTTACTTTTTTGCTCTTGTACTTTCCGGATAATCTACAACAACACCTCCAGTAAAACCAGCGATCATTGCTTGTTGCATAATTAATTCCACCTACGAAATTTATCATCAAATAAATAAATAATATTTTAAAATCACACTTGAGAAGGATGATCAGGATAAAACTGCAAAGCTGCACGACTCCCGCGACTCTTAAATAAAGCCATTTCTGTTAAACTGAAAAATATACTGAAACTTCAAACTGTACCAAACAAGCATATAATGAAAGAAAAAAACGATGAAGACGTTTTACAGGATTTTGCCGCTTTTCCTCAGCATAACAAAGCCATTGCAGAGCTGATACACTAAATCATACTGTACAGAAGTAAATAAAATAAAAGCTCTTCCAAAGTCTTACCTGATCGCACCATCAAATGAACCAGGTCGAAATGGCAAGCCATTCCCCATATCACCTAATATAAGAGCTCCTTCAACATCTCTTTCCTTCGCTACATCTGACAAATGCATAATTAAAAAAGAAATGTGACTAGAAAACAGTTATACTTACTTAACATTGGTTGACTAATATCCAAACCAACCCAAATATGTTCCCTTTCTGTGAGAATTTCACCAGCTAATCCAGATCCACATCTTAAAAAAGTTTATTAACAAGTAAGCCACGCACCATGATAGCGTACCCAATATCTAATAGAAAGCTCGATTCATCTTCAGGAAGTGCTAGAAGCTCCAGGGCGCGTTCTGCCATTTCACTCTGAATTTGCATCATATGTGAACTGAAAATAAATAGATTTCTATCGTACTTCGTTTCATATATAAAAAGTACTTTAAAGGTTTGAACACTAAATTACATGATGTGACACAATTTGTTAAAGTTAGCTGAAAAGAAAATTATTATACAAATAAACAGACAAAAAATTTGTCCTTTATTTCTAATTAGATCATCAATCTGCATAAGTTTCAATAGAAGTAAATTTTAACAGTTTCACTAACTTGGAAGTGTACTTTCTGGCTTCTCGATCATCATAAAACTAAAATTCAAATGCATTTAAGCATCTTAAAAAATCACAATACTAATCCATACCATTGAAGCTGCAAGTGCATTTTCAGGGCGCATAATTTTAACTTCAAATTTATTCCACGTTATACCTAAAAATACTCTGTTTGCAATTTGTCTATTCATGTAACTGTAAGCTAAAGTAGCCTAATAAAATCAAGTTTAAAGAAACATATGTAATAAATAAAAAACAAACAGAACAATAACAATTACGAAAATTGTAATATGATGGGTATACTGTAACAATGTAATTCAAGTTTCTTTGTAAATAAATAATTTTTTAACAGTTTGAAACCATACTAAAAAGTAAAATTACTAAATAAATTTTCACAGCTTACAGTTTAAATTGCATGTTCATACATTACTGTTTCCGCTCGACCAATTAAAAAGTCTAGCATTTGATTGAGTCAGTTGGGTGCAATGTTGCAATGAGAACGATCTGTTTGTTAAATTTATCCTCTAGTCAGTCAACAACACTCACAGCAACGCCACGTTTTCAGTGTAACTCATTGATGAAATTGCATTTTAAAATTTTGATTATTATTATTTTAGATTAACCTTTTAGTTTAAGGATTATTTGCTACCGTAGAGAGAAAAATGTCATGCTTTAACAATTCACTTAAATATAGTTTTGCTTTTGTTAAATGTCATTTCAAAATTATGTGCCGTTTTAAAAATCTCCATTAACAATGTGCTACTTTTACTTAATGTATTAGCATTTAAAATAAATTAGAGTTTGGTCCATCAAAACAAGGCAGTTGCCCACGTAATCAACAAAAATTATAACAGGAAACCACACCAATTAGATAGAGCTGCTTACAAAACTGCCAGATCAATTATGAAGGCAAATGAAGCTATGAGTTGCACGTTTTCCATTGACTACTATTGAAATGTTCTTTACGCTAGAGCAAAAAAGTAATACTAATCATTCAAGTAGTAATTGTTAAGAAATCTTTGGTTCAAACTTGCAGATTCTTTTGTAAGCGGACTGTATTTGTAAGCATTTATATTTATAAATGATTCGAAATAATGTGTGCCGAAGAATATGATTTTATTCAATTGAAACAATGAACAGGTAATGAGACAGTAGCGAATGAGCAGTTGAAGCGTCAGGAAGACAGCGGTCTTGTTTGTGTTCTGTCCATCTCTTTCCTCACTCACTCTTATTTATACATGTTGCTTGACCTGAATCCGCGTCTGGTGACCCAAATCTCCGAGGAGCGTTTAGGTAACCGGGTTGGTTGCGCAATCGCTTGGTCTGTGCGCATTGGCAAAGATACATCTCATTTTTGATGCGTTTCCATCAGTTGACCACCAATATGTTTATGACAACTGATTGATATGTTTGCTGACGGTTTAATTGTGATTCTATTGTTCTCCAGTTGAGCAAAACAAGAGAATGAAATTATATTAGGTTAGCATTGCTATTGCTTGTAAAATATTATCTTCGTTCACGGCTATGACTATTTGATGGGCAGGTACTGAGAAAAGATTCTCTACAGTAATGTTCTGCTGGAAAATTGTCTTGCTATATTTTCTATTACTGTAATAAAGAAATATAAAAGAAAAATATTTGTCAGTAATTATCTATATCACAGCAGGAACAATTACAATGACTAGCCAGCAGTGTTGTATCAAAATCGATTTTATGAAGAAGCTAGAAAAAGGGTGTAAGCGTTAACGTTATTTTCCTCGATCCTAGACAGTTCGTTATGATTAAATTAATGTTTGTCAAATTAAAACCATTTTCATATTAAAATTATAAATGCCAAAACATTTTAAAAGAATCATTAACTAAGTGATTATTTATTTTTACTTACTAAATGCATATGGTTCTTAGAAACTGTTAATTTGTTTAATTGGCTTGTGTTGCAAACTACGGTGTAGCAAAAAGTGTAAAGATTATCAACTATAATCTGCATGAATAGAGATCAAAGTTGAAGCGCCTTTGATCCTGATGAGTCCTTGTCAAAGTGAAAAAGATAGTCAACTTTAACTAATTATGCGATCATTATTTTTATTTCAGACAGAAAAAAGAGAAATGACGAAATTAGGAAAAACTAGTCACTAGAGTAGCTCAACATAGCTGACCAGTCAAAGCGTAGGAAAGTTAATCAGCAGTAATGCGCGATAAATTATCAAGGTTCCATTATATTCAAAATACAATTTGAATTTTTAATTTTAATTTTAATAAAAATGTTTGATGACAAATAGAAACAATGCGGCATTTTAACGGCACAATATTAAGAGCATACTGTATAATCAGTTCAGCTTGACGTCAAAATTTTCAGTAAAGCAGAAAAATATAGTTCTATCATAAATAGGTTAAAAATATTATATGTTAATTTTATTTAAAATAAAATTCTTATACCATAACCTTTGGTTTTAAGTGAACACTTAAAGCAACTTAATTTCCAGTTATGATACGATACAGCACAACTTGACTCTGAAGTTTATTTTGAAGTCATTGTTTCGTGCTGCCCTGATTAATTTTAGTAAGATTTTATGTGAATAAATTTGATGAAAATCAATAAATTTAACTTCATTTAATAAGTAAATAAACAAGTTGATAAGTTCAAATTTATTGTTAGATTTTTCATTTTTATTTTACTGTCTTAAGAATTATTTTTTATTCTATGAAATTTAATTTTTTAAGAACTTTCGTTTGCTGAATTGTTTTGGCATCATGGTAAGAGACATTAATTTCTGTGTGAATGCTTAAGTGCAATTTTACTCTTCAGTGGATTTTCTTCGAAGTGCGACGTCACAATTCGCATGCTTTATGCTGCATACGTGTTGGCGACCCTGTCTTAAAGTTGAAAGAAATGCTTAGCAGCATATATAAGGTATACGCTTATTTAGCGATTTATTATTAGATAAAAACTAAAGGCTATCTATCTTATGTAAAACTATTATATTTTTGTCTGATTTCATTGTTTTTGCCTTGTGTAAGAAAACTTCAGACAGTGTGAATTTCTTTTTTCTTTGAAATTGTAAGTCACTGTAAACTGTTTAGTGTTAGAAGAAATCAATTAAAAATTTACAACGAAATGCTGTGATTGCTGCTGCTGTGAAATAAAACGTTATTGTTTAATATTGTTAGTCAAATGTCATACGATAATATTTGCATGCCTTAATTTTATTTGATATTCAATTATTGGAAGTGTTGTAACAAATTGTGTTAAAAAATGTATTTTATTTTTAGATGAACTGAATCATTCATCATCATTCTTGTTCATATTTTGAAAAATTATTGCAGTTTATATTTAAAACCAATTTAATTTAGGTTGATTCATCAAGCATTGGACTTTATCTCGAAGATCGCCTACTAGATGATAATGAAATTTTTTCTCAGTCATGGATAAGTGAAAATTCTGGTCGAGCTGTCTCCCCGACTTCTTTAGGCATGGTTTTTCGCAAAGAAGGCAAATAGATATTATATTTTCTTTAAATGACGATGAGTAATAGTTTGAAATGAATTTGATTTTATTAAAGATGGCACATGGGAGACGCTTTACATGGAACCGATGACTGAATCGCCACCGTTGCCCGACGTTTTACGCTCACCACCGACAGAGGAGCCCGTTCAGCCTTCTGGTAGATGTGAAGAAACTGGGATCCTTTGAAATTATTAAAATTATATTGCATAATTGTTTTGTAAATTTTTTTAATGACATTTTTTTCAAATTTAGTGTTTTTTAATGATGTGCTTGCGCGCAGCGTTAATTGATTTGCCTTTGCATGAAACGATATGAAAAGTAAAAACTTTATCGCTTTAATAATTTGGCTTATCGTTTCCTTTGTACGTTGAAATGCAGTGTTTTATATTGTTTGTATTGTTTTAATTGTTTTTAAACTAAATTTCACTTTTCACAGAATAAAGCTGTACTGTTCACTGAGACAAGATGAAAAATGGCGAACAAGATACGGTATTGCATTTACATTGGTTGTGTTTGTTTTTGTTGTTCAGATGTACAATTTGAGTGTGCAATTTTTACAGGAATGTAATTCGAACGAATCTGAAAGTGCATTGTCTGACAGCAATGATTACTTGAACGCGGCCGTTGATCCTTTTCGCGAACAATTTTATACAGAATTTGATGAAGGTGTTTTGGAGGAAAAAATTGAACGAGCTCAGCATAATGCACCGATTAATATTCAGTTTGAATCGATCGGTTCAGCGTGGGCATTCAACGCAGCCGAACGATTGCATAGAACTGTTCAGTCTTTCCAATGGGAACATCTGCATATCAGAGAATCATTGTTGAAAAATTTACCTAAAGTGAATGAACGCCTTGGGATGCAAGGTCCAGTTACACCGCTGCAAAAAGATCTCTTAACAGTGATGGGGAATTACGTGGTAATTTTTTTAAATTCGTTTAAATTTAACATCTTTTTTAATGTTAATTTTATTTGTTCTACTTTTGTTTTTCTTATACAAGAGTAAACTGCACACTGTTTTGAAATATTTACAATCATTTGTAATTAGCACATTTTTTTTTAAGTTAAGTAGTTCTTCTAGTTAAGAAGACAAGTCATGTAGTAGTATAAGTTTAATTTTAATTTCTTTTTTTTTTTTGGTTTTTTTTTTTGAGGATTTGTATTATCCGAAGAGAACACATGAAAATAGTGGTGAAATTTACGTGGCCGTAGCATTGCACGTGTTGAATCATGTGTTGAAAACAAGATCAATTATTGTTCGTCATAGGGGACGTCGAAAAGCAGTAGCTGGAAAAAGGGATGAATGTGAATTGGAATTTCGAGATTTGGGTTTAACTAGACCGAAAGTTTTGATCTTGGCTCCATTTCGACATGCTGCATATTGTATTGTTTCAACAATGATTGAAATGTTGTTCGCCAATAGCAACGGTCAATCGTTTGTCACCAATAAACGTCGTTTTCATAAACACTATGGACCACCTGGAAATTTCACACCAAAGCATGTCCAAGGAAAGGCAAGACATCAGTTGCCGTTGGAATTTTACTTGCAATTTCAAGGAAACCGGGATGATTGTTTTCGACTTGGCTTATCAATTGCAAAGAAATCGTTGAAATTGTTTGTTGATTTTTACAACAGTGATGTAATTGTCGCCTCACCGTTGGGTTTGCGGTCGATGATTGGTGTCGAAGGTGAGGCACATCATGAATATGATTTTTTATCCTCCATTGAAATGGTCGTGCTTGATCAAGCTGATGTGTTTTTGATGCAAAATTGGAAGCATGTGATCCATGTGATGCAACATTTACACCGACTGCCCAATACTGATCACGGCGTCGATTATTCTTCTGTACGGATGTGGTGCTTGAATGGTATGGCTTCAAGGTATTGTCAAACGGTGCTGCTGTCGTCGATTGGCAGTTCAGAGCTGAGGGCTTTGCTTGGACATCACTGCCACAATTACAGCGGTCTTGTCAGTGTTGTAGAACCACAACAAACACCCGAAGGTTGCATCGGTTCGGTGCTGGTATCAATGAAGCACATTTTTCACAAGATTCCCGACTGTGAAACTCTTGTCGATGAGGCGGATGTTCGGTTTAAATTTTTTACAGAACGCATATTGCCAGCTTACAAACATTCTGAAACGATGAAGCGGACACTAATTTATGTACCTTCATTTTTTGATTTTGTGCGTTTGAGAAATTATTTGAAAAAAGAACAATGGTCATTTGTGCAAACAAATGAATACACATCAGAGAAGAAGGTTTCCCGTGCCAGATGTTTGTTTTACCACGGTGACAAGCCAATTTTAGTTCTGACAGAACGTTTTCATTTTTTCCATCGATACGTGATTCGAGGCATACGTCATTTATTATTTTATCAGTTGCCTACATATTCAAATTTTTATCCGGAACTTTGCAACATGTTATTGCAGCCAAGTCTGAACAAACAGAATCACCAGCAGACAATTTCCACGTCCACTGTGCTTTATTCGCCTTATGATGATTTAAGATTATCTGGATTGGTTGGTCGAAGTCGAGCTGATAGCATGATGTCTTCTGCAACCAACTGTATTCTATTAACTGGAAGATGAAAAATTTGCTTTCTCTTTTCCTTTACTGTTGCTACTGTTGAAAATGTCTTACCTGCGGATTGTAAAGAGTGAATGGAAAATTTATTGCATGCGTTTAATCAGTTATCACGCGATGCGTTGAGTAAACTTATTTTAAAAATTCCACACAGTAATACTGAAAGAGCCTGTATGTTTACATCACACAAACTGAAAATATGTCATATTTAGAATACAAGTCATTTATAAAATGAAATGGTGACATATTTTCAATGCTTCTTTTCTTCTTGTTCAGCGTTTAAATTTTCTTCATCTTCTACGCTCGAAGATGAGCTAATGCTACAAAATGCCTACAATTAAGATGAAATTGAAAATTGATTACCATGCCAAATTGAAACAATATTTCAAATTGAGATAGGTTACCGTAATTTCAATTTTACACTCTTCGTCTATGGTCAGTGCTGCGCCATTGTTGTTCCCATTGTAATTTGGACAGCTGAATATTGTGATTAACTTTCCGTCAGCGAAATAAGCAAATCCTTCCTCCACACACTAAAAGTATAACACAAAAAACTAAATAACTTACACAAAAAAATGCAAACATTTCAATAATGTTGTACCAAACATTTATATTTTTGCACTATTAATGCACTAAATTATTTTGTTTATGATTGTATACATTTTAAAATTTATTTTCATAATAGAAGTTCGTTTTGAAAAATTTTAATAACAATAATAATAACAAATGATAATTCAGTTTAATTATACAGTGAAACTCTGATTATCTGATCACAGATTATCTGAACACATTTTGACCGGCTGGTTAACATGCATTGTTTATGAATATTAAATTGAGCCAGCATTTTACTAATACTGCAACACTCACTGTGTTGCTTGCTAATTTTTATGTCCGGCCGGTATAGCTACTACTACTAGAAGAGGAGAGGTTTTGAGTTCAGAGCAAAAACTAAGTTAAAAAAAAACAAAAGCTTTAAGTTATGTAAGAAAAGAGTGAATCCTCTTTGTTGCGCAAATGCTCCAGGTAGTGGTCGTTTACAAGTGCTGTTGTTAGTTGAAAAATCAAAACGTCCACGAGCTATGATTGGCGTGCAGTAGATGCCGGTGGTTTATGATTATCAGCCAAAAGCCTGGATGGCAACAGATGCTTTTCCCCGCTGGTATGACGAGATATTTATTTCTATATATTTAACAGAAGACGAAAAGCCCAGGCAATGCAATGCTGCTCATAATTTTGGCAATGCATCTTGTAATCCTAGTTGCCAGTTTGAAAATGTCTTGTTTAAGGTTGTGCTTTTGCCACTTAATACATCGTCGCTTGTTCAATCAATGGATCAAATTGCTATTCAAAGTTTAAACAAATGGTATAAGAAAAAATCCAGGTGAAGAATTGTCCTTTCAGTGCTGACTTGTCACTACTTAGGAAAGTAATTTTGAAAAATTGCTGGTATTGCATATGATTGCGCAAGCGAAGAACTCGATTTCAGGATCTCCATTGCGGGTGCCATTGGATGAACTTCTTGGTTACAATAAACACTGTGCAAACCAATTAACAGACTGTAATGACAAATGTAATAAAAATGTTCGAAAAAGTTAAGTTATCGCGAAATAAAGTTGAACAATGGAATAGCCCATTATTTGAAATATTAACTGACAATGAAATACTCAAGGCAGTGGAAAATGACGTCAATGTGCCTAATATGTCTGATAAACCTGATGAAGATAGGAGTCATTCAAAAATCTATTTCTGCTTCAAAGTCAGCTCGGTGTGGATGGAGCAGCAGAAAAAATTCAGTGCTACTCAGCTGATGCTAATGAGATATCATCGCCATATCATTGCACAGAAGAAGCTATTTTTGTTCAAAATTGTATTTCGTTCAGAAATTGATTGCTGATTATATAAAATATAATACAAATTAAACCTGGTGCTTTGTGAATGTACCGTTGAAAAATATAATCGACCGTAATAATCATAATAAACGCTCATGCAGTTTAAGTCAATAAAAAGCAAATAACGTCTACTATTTCGCGACCGATTGAGGATAACAGCTATAAACGCTTCAATTATGCGCATTAATTTCAAAAAATTAAAAATGTCTGATTATCTGAAAATTCAGTTGCACAAAGGTCCCCCCCCCACCTCAAAATTGTGTTTTCAGATAATCAGAGTTCCACTGTAGATGTTACGCCAGATGAGGAAATTTACAAATGTTAACATTTGATCGACTTTTTGTCAAATGTCAATATTTGGCGGCTACGGCTTGAGAAACGTAGATAGCAATCGACGTACATCTTTAAGCGAGTGTTTACCGTAATAGCATTCAGCAACAGAATATGTTTTAAAACTTTGTGTTAAAACTTTTATGTTTAATATTAAAAATTTTTGCATCGTCGCCCCACATGGCAATGCCAGTTACAAGGATTTTTCATTCACTTGCACCCACAACCGTTTGATGAACAATTTGTAGTAAATAGACATTTTAAGTATCTTTATCTGCGACTGACTCAGTGAATGACCGTGTCTAATAAAATTCGCTTCCAATCATAAGCATTTAGCTCAGCGATGTGAGAGTTCACAAACTCACGGCCGTTGTCAGACAGAAGTATGACAAAGCTCCATAAGACAGGAGAAAGACGTCAAGAAAGTTGTAAGTCACCTTTTTGCTTTTTTTAGTGGATGCAGAACGTAAAATTTACTAAAGTGGTCATAAAGTTTGTCAAACTGTAACCGCCAAATGCTAACTTTTGTCATAAAGATCGCCAGGTGTTAATATTTGTAAAATTTTCATATCGCACATAACATATATTTATACATCATATTAATCATGCATTTTTTATTAAAAATAATTTTAAAATATGAGAATGAAAAGAATAGAACTGCTTACTTCATGAGCTCGAATTATAAGATCCATTGAAAAATCCTTACAAAACTGAGTGACTGCATTTTGTCCATATATTATGCTAGTATTTCGAATTTCATTTGGTGTAAAGTTTTCAGTGTCGTTACTTGGATCAGCCCAAAGTAGATCCGCAATTAAACCATCCGATGGTACATTCAGGGGACGCTGAAAATTGCGTATCTGATCGAAATCTTTTAAAAATGGTGAAATACCACCATGAGCACAAAATATTTTCGATGCAATCACAGCTGCCAATGGAAGACAGTTAAATGTAACCTAGAATTATTAACCATGAGAAATTTGAATATCCTTGTTGTACGAGAAAATTTGGTCAAATTACGAGCAAAAATTAGCAGAATCACTAAAAATATTTATTCACCTGAGCAGTCAACCAAAATAACGTGCTAAATCCTCGATTTCTCACTTCTTGTTTAAAACCATAGTTTCGATTCACTGGTGACGCTTCATGATTACCACGTAATAAGAACACAGCTTCTGGATAAAGAATCTTTAACGTGAACAGCAAAGCAATCACTTCAAGGTTCCGATAGCCACGATCAATGTAATCTCCTAAAAATAAATATTGGCACCACAATAATAAGTACAACAAGTCGTATAATATTTAAAAGAAAATTCAAATTTCAAACTTTACTTCACTCTTCTCAATTCTGTACTCTTTGCATACAATATTAAATTTTAAAGTGTAGTTTATTGCTTATTCATATTTAATTTATTATAGCGTACCTAAAAATAAATATCGAACTTTCGGTGGCCAGCCTATTCTGTTAAAAATTCTCAACAGCTGATAAAAATTGCCATGTATATCACCACAAATAACCAACGGCAATTCTAATTCTAACAGCGATTCTTCTTTTAACAGTATTTTGCTGACATTTTTAAAAATATCTGTCAACAATGGCTCTTCCATAAGTAAAGCTTCACCAACATTGAATTCACGTAATCGAATTAACAGTTGCTCATATTTTGCAGTATTTTCTAAATTCGTTTCCAGCACTTCTTTTTTCATTTCAATTCTCTCTTTTACAACAATCTAAAAATGGCAAACAAACAATAAGTGCGCTAAAGGCGTTCTCATATGCTTTAACTGCGTTTAATTTACATTAAATAATTTTAGTTTAAACAAAAATTACTTTAAAATGCTGCAACTCATTTCAAACAATTATTAATGCATTAATGCAAAATTACCAATAATAATTAACTAAATGCAATTTAAAACATTAATAAATGAAGATATAAATTCAAAACCAGCAATTTGGTGCTTTTCAACAAATGCAATTTTCAGTTTTCATATTTAAAATGTTTTCTGAATTTTATCATTCAAAAAATTAATGCATCTCATAAAGATGCAAGCACGAACAAACCGAATGATAGCACTAATCAGATGCTCACTGTTACTATACATTGCAATGCTGTTTTCTATTTGCTTGATTGAAACCTGCTGTAAACTGCAAAAAATAAACATTGGCAAACGGCAACAAATAATCTTAAAGCTAATCATCAATCAAAAGACAGGATAAAACAGAACTACCATCTGGCGGCTCAGTAATTTTGATAGATCTCTTGTTCCATTGTTCCATTCGATTTTTTAATGCAATAACAATATTTGTCTATAAAATTCAACTCATAAAAATTCTTCTCATTAACTGGATCTTCCAGTTGAAGCAAATGATTAAAGAGTAACAAATAAACGCCTTAGTTACTAACTTTTTGTTATTTTCCACTTCAAATACAAGTCTAATTTTAATATAAAAAAACTGCCACGTACTGAGCCAAATGAGCAGCAAGCACACATCTCTGCTGGTGCCATTTTCACAGTCACATTAGAAATGTCTAACTTAAATCATAGTACTCTAACATACTATTAATTTTATTATTCATACATTTTCAGTAACATTATAACATTACACGTTTTAACTGAAAAACAAACCGCCTCCGTGTAACGCCAAAGCATTATGTGTATGTGTATTGTGGCATTTCATGTAGCAAGCAGTACAAATAGCACAAAACTGAACATAAAACTGACTGTAATAAGCACAACCTAGCCCTAAATATTTCAAACAAATGTTTAAAAAACCAACTGGACTTGAACACTGTGAACATGCAATCAAATAATTACAGCTAAAAACAGAACTTCTATAAAATAATTACAGAAATTTGAAAGAAAAAATTAGCAAAAAATTTAAGCAATCATTCAAAAATTGCAGTCAAAATAAACAGTTTAATCAATATAAGATATAAAGCCATATTATAACACAGTTAATACCTTAGACAAGTTTAAAAAGCTTTTCAAATTGAATGCTTTATGGTTCTGAGTGTGCTAGTTTGAACATTCTTATGAAATATTTGACAGCTTTTGCTTGTAATGTTTATCGCGTTAGCAGCAATCGCATCAATAATATGCTGTATTATAAATAATATCAGCATTACTTTCCTCAGAAGAAATATTCAGGATATCTAAAAAGCTATCAATATCAGATTCGATGAATGGCATCTCTAAAAACTTGCACCAAGCTAACCCAAATAATAAGACAAAATTTGCATTACAAAAGTTTACAAGAAAACCAGTGATTACTATACAAAATAAGCAATAAAAGCAATAAAAATCAGCGACGGCTCTGTTTACGAAATAAGTGGAGAAATCTAAAAGAGAAATGAAAGGACACCAGCTGCAACCAGCTGCAGTTATTAATCCGCCAATTGACTTATTCATTTTATGACCTTTGCAAAGAAGGTATGCAAAGCAACAATTGTCATGGTTTGACGTTTAGCCAAAATGGAACGAATAAAGTTTTCACGGTTACAATGGACCACGCTCCATTATTTAGAAGTTAATATTACTGGTCTGCCAATAAAATGGTCTAGATCAGTGGTTCTCAACCCATATCAACGCATAGTTAACCCATATCAACCCCTTAATAAAAGTTGTGCAGTTAATGCCCGCCCCCTCCATAAAAAAGTACTGTGGTGTGTATTCTGTATAAAATTCTCAATGCAAATTGTTGCTTCGTGGTTGCATCAAGCCAAGCTACAGCTCAGTACTATTTTAGTACAAAGGTAAATGATAAATTGTGCTCAGCTGAAGCTGTTAAGCTAAAACTAAGATGACTATTAAGAAAAGGCTGTTTAAATGTAGCCTAAAGTAGACCAGTATGTGAGAAACAGTTCACTAGAGAACAAATCGTTACCAGCATTAAAATAAAATGATTACTAGGATATGCAGGCGAACAATTTAAATAACATGATAATATCTATTGATGGCATCCTAGCACCTGCATAACTTAGGTGCATGAGTAGGGGAGAACTTCACATTGCAGCATAAATGAACTTTTGAATTTCGAACACTTTTGCAAGAATAAAAATTTTAACTTGCCATAAATCCACCCTGGTTGAAAAACAGTGGCTTAGATTATTGAACATTGAACATTGCTGATCAGAATGTGCCACCGTTTGTTCAGCAATAAACCGCAGTTCTTGCCCTGTTGCCTAAAGGTGTGGAAATCTGCGTTCACGGTTCTTGTACATCATATTCCGGGCCTAATCCCACGCTAGAAATTGATCAGCAGTTTATAAGCTTGTGAAGGTATTGCTGGCAAGTTTATCGTAAGTTAGTTGAACCGGCCTGGGATCTCCTGGTCTCAGTTGGTCTGGTTTGTGCATCTTCTTTAAAGCGGAATCATTTTCTGTACAGTTTTCTATATGCACACGTACAAATCACTTTTGTGTTTACTAAATTAGCTGGAATCCTGCCATGACAGCCGATGAATATCTAAACTGAAAAAAAAGACTGGATAATAATCTAAGAATAAGAATGCACAAGCCATTTCTCTCTTTACTTCTGCACACATCCAATATGTATCGCTTTTATTTGTAAGCTTCAGCGTGGAGCATCTGGCATTGATTAGCATTGATATATTAACATTTTATGATTTCGTTCAGTGGATACAAACTGAATTTCTTTACTATCCATCTTCATCATTGAAAATTTCTCAGAGAATATAAAGCACTAAAAGTCAACAATAAAAAGAGAAACAAAAGAAAAGAGAAGTCAAGCTATTCAAATTTTCTTTAAATATTATAACATTTCGTTTTGATTTCTCATCTTATCTATTGTTGCAGAACTACTTGTAATATTGGTTGTTCCATCAAACTTTTTGATATGCTTACTTATGTCTTTTGCTTATGCCAACTAGAAAAAATGGATAATTCATAAATGGTTAGTCAATGTCATGTCGACTGCCGAGTGCAATGAAGAAGCTTCATTAGCTTTTCTGCTTGGTGCCGTTCATTTCTTTCTTCCTCTTGGCATCATCTTTACAAAGTTCTTCTGCCCTGTTTGGCCAGTGTTTGTGCGCTTCTTTCTCAGTTTCATTTAAATAAAAATTATAAGTCTTCAATTTTATTTGCAAATAAAGGGACATGTTTGTTTTAAGATGTTGCGTGAATTATGTAAAATTTGTTTTTTGCAATATTTTTGTCACGTTGGTAAATTATCAAGTTGCAATGCTTGTATTTCAATGAAAAAAAATGTTGAACATTCAAAATCAGACGCTTATTATTTTGCTGATCTCTTGCGTTTTAAATTATTTTATCCAACAACAGAATACCAATAAAAGTTGATTTCAAAAACTGCGTAATTACTTTTTAAGCAATAAATTTTGTGGAAAGTTTTATTCCACATTTGTATGGGAAATGAAATAATTTGCAACAGTTAACACAATTCTAGAGATGGACTGTAAAAGAGAAGAAAGACTAGTTGAAAAACAATGAAATGATTAGTGGAAAGCAAAACTCATTAACTATCTGCAACTCAGAATTGCCATCATTGCTAACGTGAGACGCTAATAAAAGAAATCTAGGAGTAGTATTATTTCAGCAATATTCTGTTAATACTGATCGCTTTTTTATCAACATAGAAGCGTTACCTTTATTGTTCAGCGTATAAATCTTTTACCAGTACATAATTTGAAGTCCATTTATGTTAGTGACAGATTTTCATCTATTAGTGAAATTTCCTGAATGGAATAAATGTGTGATTCATTGCTAATAGTCAACCATTGATTAATATGATCAATTATCAAAGCTTGTTTTGTGAATAAAGCTTTTCCCACGATCAGTGTGCTGTATATAAAAGTGGTTGTAAACGAGCATAGGTTCGAGATAATTTGACCAAAACCAACGAGCCATCTCTGTTCAGCATTAGTGCACATTGATGCTATTCAATTTCCCGCACAATTGAGATACGGTCTGACAAAACTGAAAATTAGCAGATTCAAGAAGTTCACAGTAAGTTCTGAATCATTATCATCTATTCGACTCGTGCATATTGAATTAAAAAAAAATTTTTTTCTTTTTCAGTTATTTTCGTTTCATATCAGGACGTTTCAGTAATTTTCCTTCCAGACTTGTATTTTTTAATACATCTTTATTTCATTGTAGAAATTTTGTTATTTGCATAATTTTCAATATTACTTCTTTTTTTAATTTGAAAGAAAAGTTTAACTTGTGATGAATGTGCAAACCAGTGTGCAAACAGATGTTCGTAAATTTCAATTGAAAGAATTTAAATTTCTTAATTTTTAAATTATATTAACATACACTGTTGTGGGCGTTGATTTTTTTTAATTCACAACTGTGAAATTAAACTGAATAGAAAATTTGTTTTTCACAAAAGGTAAATTTAAAAACTTGCACGCATTAACAGCACAGCAAGTGGATTATAAAAGTGCTTCCTTTCTTTCTTTCCTCTACATACATATATTCTACATACAAACAAACATATTATCAATGCTATCTATCAATTGGTTGCACAAGGTGCAAGTGTTACTCACGCAATCTCTTTTCTGTCTTTGGGCATTTCCAAAGTTGATCTATTGCAAATTTATTGAAATTAATTCGGATCAACTTTCCAAATTGTTTTGCTAAATTCACATATTCACAAATTGACAACCGCAATTGAAAATATTTAAAATGCCATAATAACAAAACAAGAATGAAATTTTAATTTCAAAAAAAGAAAATAAATAAATAATAATAATAATAATAATAATAATGAAATTCCCGATATAAAAAGTTACAATTCATTTCAACGTTATAAAAATTTAAATAAGATGCTACTAATTGACATTGATTATAATATTAATAATAGCTATTATAGTTAGATTTTGCCTTCAGATTCCAACTTCTTAACAAGGTCGTGAAATTGTTTCTTAAAAAAAGTAAAAAAGAAATATCCAAGTTAATTTTATGAAAAAAATATGCATATTAAAATTTCATCTACTAACGCCTTCGTTCACTTTGTCGAAGATGTTGTCGCATATGACGTCGACCGTGCGTTCCATGTAAAACGCCCCTATAACGCCGGCCAAGACGAACGTCGCACTGCGCTGGAAGATGTAACGGTAAATTTTCTCCACATATGGTTTTGCCTTCGCTGCCTGAAAACAAATTTCTACTTTTTTATCAACAATTACAAATGTTGAAATAAAAAAAAATTAATTATCCATTTCAAATTTGGATACAAAATTTATCAAAATGAGAGCAAAAAAAAAAAACAAAGCAAAAGACACCAACTGACGTACTTGTACGGACGACATCGATGAACGACGCTCGAGTTGTGGTCGTAGTAATCTGTTTTGAAAAATTATTTTTCATATTTAGCAAGATTTTTGTGTTTGTTGTTTGCAAAACAAAGCAATATACAAGAATATCCCGCTGAACGCGGCCCCGCTTAATGATGTTCTTTCGTCATGTCACGTGTCTCAGTTTTCCTTAAAGTAAAACGATTTTATCATATCATCATGTTGCTTGAGTTATTCCATACATCCTATCAGTCATTTATGGTAACTGATTTGAATTCTGTTAGATTTCACATAATCATTCATAAATGTTTAATGGGCTCTGTTCATTAATTAATTAACAAAGGCCATAGCAATGATGCAATGAAACAACTGACAGAGCTATGCACTGATAATAATAAGCCACAACAGTCGTTGATTGAAAAGATGATATAGCTTTCAGATTTGTAACAGCAGAATTCCTCAAGAATAGCATTATCAACATTACACAAATCATGGATCCTGATGATGAGCAAAGATCCAAAGCAAAACGGTTTTTTTTTACAAAAATTTCAAATAAATTCTGTTATACATATTCTGACTTTTGTCAGCGCCGATGTACAAGAAACACATGCTACACAACTACCTCATAAAAAGCTGTTTCGCTTTTCACTTACGGACCAAGAGCGTCAAGCGGGATATGCTTGTATATAGAAACCAAAAAAAAGAAAAAAAATATATATATGTGCGAAATACACGCATATCATCATGTTGGATGTCAGAAAGTGTGATGCCAGAATGATAAAGTAAACAATTTTTAATTTCAAATAAAATTTTTTTTTTCACTGGTTATTGATTATTTTATATTTTGATGAGAAACTTACCCCAGTCAGAGGTGGGAATTATTTTCGGTTTTGTTTGGCAATAACTGGATTGAATTGATTGCTGTATTTGGGTTTGATATTGTCGTCGGATGTACTTTTCGTCTTCTGACCATCAACATCACCTTCATCTTCTTTGTGTAAATAATTTCCATGCTTCTGTTGTAGCTTTTCCGCTTTCAGACGTTCTTCTCGTTCTCTGTTCAACCTTTTGCGTCTCAATTCTTCAATCGAGAGCTTCATTTTCTTCTTCATCTCATTATTATTCACTTGATCACGCTTCAAATCAACGACATCCAATGATGAATGACCATCACCACCATCATGCTGCACCTCCGCAAGATTCGTCCAACAACGGTCCGGCGCCTGTTGCCACCAGGCCAACTTTTTCGTATATTCACTGGATCCTTCGCCCAGATATTTCAACAATCCAATTCGACGTTCCTCCTTCTCTTTCAACGCTCGTTTCTCTTGTTCAGCTTCTCTGTTTAAGCCAAAATTAGTGGACTGTTGGAATTCAAAGTCAGCAAACAAGTTCACATGACCACCGTCGTCCGATTGGTCGACAACGTTGTTCCGCCCTTTTGAAATCGGATGTTCCACCTTGGAGATGAGGAACCGAGTACGAGCTTCCTGTTCAGCAAGCTGAACTCTGGCCAGACGTTGCATCTCCTCCACTTCCGCCTGGGCTATATCTCGGCGTACCTTAGCCACGTTATCTTTGGTTCGCACATGCCATCGCTTTTTCGGCAAAATGTTCATCTTTTCATTTTTAAGCATAAGAATAATTAATAATAATAATAATAACAACGAGAATTCAACAACAACAACAACAACAACAAACAGAATCAAAATTGAAACCGACAATAACAACAACACCAATTATATCATCTTCAAAGGAATTGTAAAATTTTATTACAGTACAATTCTAAATTTTTCAATTATTTCTTTGTCAAAAGAACAAAAATAAGAAAAAATAAAAATATAAAACAAAAATAAACGACGTAAATCAAAGAAAAAGAAGAATAGTAAAATGGAAAAAAATGTCATTGCTAATAACGGCTTGAAGGTACCCGAGGGTGAAACCGAATGAACGTGAAAACATCACTGACCAAATGATGACCAAAATTGAAAGCACCGAAAACAGCATCAAGAACAACAAGTACAACAAGAATGCGGATCTATATGCAATGAAAATTAACTGAATTAATTGAACTGAATTAAATTGAATTAATTAATTATACACAACACAACACAACAACTTATGCATGCAAGAAGAAAACAAATGATGAATATTATTTTAATCAAAAGTAAAATTTTGTGAACAAAGAAGAATGAAGAAGAGTTAATAGAATTCAATCAAAATTTCATCAATGGATTCATATGAAATGAAAGCAAAAAAGCAATGATCTGAATGTGTGAATCAGTAAGTCAGTCACCTGGAAAATGCATAATTTGATGCTGTCAATAAATGTGAAGATGATGATAAAGATGGCTTTGTGCAAACAATTTTCCGTTGTTCAGCAAGAAATGTCACTGGATCTGACAAACAAGCGGCTAAACGGTCTTCACTAGCTTTACGGTGCATTTGCCATGCCTTTGAAAAAAAGAGAGAATACAACAACAACAACAACAACAACAACAACAACAACAACAACAACAACAATTACAGTCGAACTTGGTTAAGTGTACAGGATTTTGCCCAAACGGCATTTCCTGTAGTTAATTATACAATAAAATAATGAACTGCATCAGTTTGCTGAGACCTACGGGATTTACTGTTCACAACAATATACAAATATATATACAAAGACAACTTGAACTGGCCCAAAGTTGAAAACAACTGCAGCTTACATCACGGATAAGCAAATTTTTCTGTACCATCTACCCACTATGGTTTTCCTTGACGCTTTATCGACCCCCAAGCTCATAAAATGAATATTATTAATAATAAATTTCTTTATTACAGGGTATCCTTTACCCTTTTCAACCTTACTGATTCTCGATCAGATGCATTTCAGCTTAACGTTTTATTATCCCGCGCGGCCGTTGTCACGCAGACGTCCACCCCAAGCAGTTGGGCACAATTTATCATTTAGCTTTGTACTAAAATCGCCTTTAACAAATTCATCCGATGTGACGAAAATATCTGACAAAGACCTATGCAACACATTTAACAAACGACCTGCAACAAAATGCGGTTAAAATTTATCTTTAGGTCAAAAATTCTCTTAGCATCGCCAAATGAATTTCTGTTGGATCTATTGATAGTTCAGAAAAGTAGAAAATATTGTTACAAAATAGTTCTGCCCTCAGATAAATTCCTCAGATGGAATACCAAAGTTGATATTCGATCCCAGAATTCATCGACTCCTCTTCCATCCTTAAGCTTTTATCTACCCTTTAGATAGTCCTATCGACACCAAGAGGTCGATATCGACCACTTTGGCTACCCATGGCTTAGCACAGAAAGTTGCTCACAAAGAAACTGCCCCAGCTCTGACGAAACACAAAAGCAACATAAATCGCACAAACCCAGACCGAACTGATGAGCTGCTAATGAAGCATATATTTATAAATACAAAGTTATTGTCCTTTCCAACAGCTATGCATAATTCCCAACTTCGTATAAATGAATGGAAATTCTTGGCAAATTCCATGCGCACTTAACCAATTTCCACTGTATTTAAATTTCAAAAATACTCACTGACCAGTTCATAAAATGCCGTCGTAATCAGGCGTTCTTCTTGTTCAAACATAATCTGTTGACGATTATTTTCTTCCTTAATTAAAATAACAACAACACATTAACATAACATTAAAATAACTGATAATAATACGCATTTTGCAACGTTCAAATCGAACATGCATTTTCAACAATATGAAAATTTATTATAACTGCTAACTTTCAAATCTTCAATCGTCGCTTCATTCTGAACAAGTCTGGCTTTCATCGCTTCCACGTCGGCAACTGTATAATTGCTATCATCTGCGTTCATTTTCACGGCCACATCCAAATGAAATATAACCTTGAAAATATTTTGCATGCAAATTTTCAAATATCAATTATTATACTGACTTGTCGAGCTTTTTCTAAAGTTTCTGCATGTGCAGTTTTCAAATTGACAATTTCTCTTTCTTTATCAACCACACATTGATACAGACGAGAAATTTTCCCTTTCAACCGACACACCTCTTCAACATCCGGCTGTGGATCGACATTTTCACAACTACTTTTTTCGCTATTGTCCTCATCATTCACAGCACAAGCTATCAACAAGCTGGACAATTTTCCTTCTAAATCTCTAAAACATAATTTTAAAAAAATCAAACAATACAAAATTACTTTTAATAATAAATTGCACTAAATAAACAGCTAACCCAATTATTGATTGCAGTCGACATTTTTCTTCGTTTGCTTGATCGAAACATTTTTTCTGCTGTTCACGTTCTTTTGTTAAACTTTCTGTTAAGATTCGATTTTCATGCTTCAACTTGTACAACATGTGCCTAAAAGTAAAAAAGCAGCATAGATTTATATTAAATTTTGAAGAGAAGAAAACATTTTTTTTTTCTGTTTTTCAAAGCTTAGAAAATTGAATATAACGAATAACTTGATTTCCATAGGAGCATCGCCACCAGCCAGAGCAATTTTAGTTTCAACATCCAAGTCAATCTCTGCATGTGGTGAACTTTCTCCAACTGCAACGAAACCAACATCCATCTCTATTTACATATATAGACATCCGTGAAATAAATCACAAATCAATCCATTGATCAAAACATACTATTGTCGTCGGCTTGTAGACGTTGACGCAGTTCTTCGACACGAGAACTGAGCTGGTTGCGTTCCCAAAGCGTGCGATCATGCTCTTGATCCAGCACAGCCAAACGATCAGCAATCGATTGCTTCTCCATTTCAAGTTTCAAAGTTTTCTCAATCGCTCCTTCAAGTCTCTGCTCCAACGACTGCGCTTGTCGCTTATAAACCCCTGCCTCAAGCTTGTACGCATGTGATTTCCGCTGTTCCTAAAATTAAATTCCAAATACCAGAACTGAAACACAAAACAATATTTCCTACTTCTTCAAAGTCCATGGACAATTTCAAATTGTTGCTTTCAAGCTCTTCCAGAGCTTTAATCTGAACTTTCAAATCACCAACACCTTCTGTATGCAAATCAAGCAAAAATTGCACAGAAGCTCATTTTAAATTATATTTAAAGCAACAAAAAAAAACATTTCAACAATCAAATCATAAATATATAGATATATATACCGAGTTTTTTTTCCAAAGTAGCTACATAATCACCAAGTGCATCTGCTTCAGCGACGCGGGCTCGCAGTTCGTCAACTTCATCAACAAGCTTACGCATTTTTTCAGCATTATCCGAATTCTCCTAAACACATACACACACACACACACACACACACATATTAATACATATAGCTGAACTGTATTATCTCTGAAATGTTGAAAGTCTATTGCCTACTTTCATCATTTGAGAATGCTGAACTTGTCGCAACAATTCGTCATATTCAGCAGCCATTTGATCACGAACTACATACAGCAGAAAACAACAACTGAATTTCAATTTCAAAATTCAAACAACAACAGATATTTACCAGTTTCACTTTTATTAAGTGAATCACGAAGTGTTTCAATCTGAATTTTCAGTTCACCAATTTCCCGTTGTCTTTCATTTCTAAAATTTTAGTTGCTTTTCATTTTGTTTTATTGCAAAGCATTTATTTCTATTCATTGTCCAGATAACTTTCACTCACTCTGAATCTTCGTTGCGCTTGCAAACAATGCTAAGCTGATGCTTCAACTTGTCAATCTCTTGTACGTAAGCATCATTTTCCGCTGTTAAACGTTTCATCTGCAATTATAACAAAGTCAATTATAATGAATTTAATAATCATTACTTTCACTATTTATTATCTCACCTGCTTTTCCATCTTTTCACAACGCAGTGACAAATCTGTCACCGAAGCTGAATTGTTCTTCAACAACTGAACAATAATTTAATTTTCAGCAAAAAATATCCACTTACCAACGTTGATTTGCATTCCGTTTGAAGTTCACCACTGTTGTCACCTTCAAATTCCAACTTATCCATAAAAGAAAAAAAAACAATAAAAATCCACTGACACAATAATTACAATATTGTAAACAACTACCCCTTGAATAGTTAACATTAGAGTATGCTGAACCGATTTTTCCAGGTCAAAAATATTTTTTATCATTCCTAAAGATCCATTCAAACTCACATTTGCAAAAAACACCTATCACTGAAATTTACTATCTCTTCCGGCACCATTAACAGCAGCAGCCACGATAATTCGAATAAATTTTATAATTTCCTGTTTGTCACCGTCTCGTGCTAAAATTCAAAAGACTAAAAACAATAAGTAAAAACAAATTCAAAGAAAAGATAAATGTTCAGTTCAACCTATAACAATCACATTGGGTAAAATATTCTTTGAAATGACGCTGTTGCAAATTTCTTCGTTGTATTTCAGGACCGATTTTAAAATTTTCCTCAAAACATTCGCTCGCAAACGCCACTCTCTTTCTTCATAAATTGCATCTTTAAAAACGTCCATCCATTCATCATTGAAATAATTCGAATCTCTTAAAAAGAGCATAGTTAACACAGAAAAAAGAAAATGTTAAACAATTACATAACACGCAAGGCATCGATAAAAGCACGTCCACTTGTTAGCTCATCAAGTTCAACATGCGTCACATCTGCCTGCAGAGACATCATCTAAAAACAAAATCTTAAACCGTCACAAAATATTGCGCATTCTACATATGAAACATACACACCCATTTTAAAAGGCAATCTAAATCATGATCTGCATTTGTAGAATCACCGGACATTTTCAAAAATCGCATTCACAAAACATCTAAAATTAGGAACAAAATATGTATTCGTACCATTTTCCAAAAAGCCAAATTAACAAAAATGTACAAAACAGCAAAGAAAGGTCAATTAACCACAAAAATATTTCCACAAGACCACACAATCAAGCATCACCTAAATTAACATCATAAACTGAAAAAATTTTTCAATAAAAATAACACAAATATACAAAAGATCATTGTTTATTCACATGGACTGGTACTTTATTTTTTAACGTAATCAAGTATAAATTACATACTGTAGTAGCAACTGCTTACAATAAGCATTTCGTAAATAATGGCCTTCTTGTCCATTTGTGTTTCCTGTTATTAATCACATGAGTTACTAATGGTGATTTTTTAAATCAATATTTAAATAAGTGTTTGTGCTAAAAAGGGAATTCACTTCAATACATACATGTCATAAATACGCATACTGTAATATTTTTGAATAGTTATTTTTTTAATGTTTATACTTTATGAATGTAGTGAAATCATTGAATTGTGCATCCAAAATTTCGAGACATTCATTGATGTTTTTATTGTTTGATAATTTGCTGATTGGCTTATATGCAGATTTGTAAGGCGCCCTGCGAGGTTGCATGCTGTTGCTGCGGTCGTTCGACTGCACTCGTGTGTTCTTCACATTTTGCTACGTTTGCTTTGTGGCTTTCTTTGGAGCAGTTTTACTAATAAGCATTAACGGGGACTAGTGACAAGCAATTTGTATTTCCTTATAAACGCAATAGTCCTAGCTTAAAGAAGCCGCTAGCTTCGATGTGGCGGACGCTTGCCTTGATATGACTGGCTGCCTTATGCAATCCTCGTTTAAGAAAGCGATTTGCATGCTTAAAGGAAAATTGTTCATCATTCGGTTCGAACGACTACTAATAAATATTGCATATACAAAAAACAATTACCAAGTGTGGAAATGAAGATGATCAAACGGATAGGAAAATGGACAATTTTGAAAAAGCATCCCTTGAAGAGCATGATAAGTATTAAATCTTGATTTCCAATTCTATAGAAATTTGAATAAGTTATATATCGTAAGTGAACATCAACAAATTGTTACGAAAACCATACTTCACTTTGAAAATCATTCTTTACACGAAATTTATTTATTTAATATTTGAAACAGACGTCATTTAAACATGCATTAATCATTTAAGTGGTATTTTGTTTGTAAAATAACTGTTTTATTCTACTTTAATTTAATTATAAGTTATTTTCGTCGAATTTTTTTACAGGAAATTACAGTAAGTTATGTTTTTAATTCTTGCATTTTATTTACTTTTATACTGTTATTCGCACTATATTTATGCTGCAGACATGAGAAAAGTATAATATTTCAAAGTGTAAAATGAGTTCGCATAAGCGTTATAGTGTTTAAACTAAAATGTAAAGTAATTAATTACTTGACGTAAAATATAAGCATAAGCATACTCCTACCTTTGATGCTGTATTACAATTTTTTCTGCATTTTAAAGGCAGTTATTGCGAATGTCCAGCAAAAATAGCTAATTTTAATTATTTCTGAAAATTAATACACGGTGCGAAACGCCAATGTTTGGTGCATTTTGTTTGTAAATGATGTTCACCGTTTATTCTAAGCGTGTTAAAGTAAAAAAGCAATTTTCAAGTTTCACTATTTTAGACTTTTGTTGAAATGTCTTCATTAGAAGAATATTATGACATAAAAGATTTTCATTGTTCAACAGATTTTGATAAACTGACGCGTGACATTGAAGAGAAGATTGAAAAATTGAATTCTGAAATAATTTCGAAAAATGATAACGTATGTTTGCAGTTGAATTATAATGAGAAAAGAATGTTTTATAATTTTTTACTAATTGAGTTGCCTTACGTCATTGAATAGGATGTTAGCGGAAAATTTTGTGCTAGTATTGTTTAATGCAGCAGTATTAAATTCAAATCGCTCTTGTATAATACAGTGTAAAATTTTTTAGATGATAATAAGATATATATTGTTTATTTTTAAAAGTAATGATAGTCTTATTTGAAAATTTTTGTTTATTAAATTTCATTTACAGATTCAAAGTGGATTGGTAAAATTATTCAATGTTCAGTTTCAAGGAAAACAGCTAAAAATTGGTTATTATGATTTTTCAACATATCTCAAAAAGGAAAAGCCTCAACAATTGACTCTTTATGATGCGAATGTTGATTATCAATGCGAAAGTTTAAAAAATTGTTTTTATGAGAGTAGTGGATTTGAATTTTTTTTTAATAATACATACGTACGTAATTATGGCATTGCAAAATATGTGGAAATTGTATCCGAAACAATTTTAAAAGATGAATGTGAAAGCACTGGCTTTGCCAAAGTTATACTTTCTGCTGCTCTTACTGCTTGTATAAATATCAAATGGTAAAGATTCTATTTTATTCCGTTTGATGTAATTTTTAAATGTTTGAATAGTTTATTATTCTATTTTATTTTGTTAATTATTATTTTTTAGTGAAATTCCTATTTTTGTGTGGTCTAAAGATGGCTGCATGGGATTTTGCCAAAATTTACAAACACGAACTTATTTCGAACCTTTATTCATTGCCAAATCATTGGAAAGTTCAGTCATGGAATATGTGGAATATCTTGCTTCAAAATTGGTAGGTAATTTTGTATTGTTGTTTAAATTAATTTAATGGCGATTTAAATTTGTTGCATAGTTTCACGGTTTTTCTCTGTGCTCTGTGCGTTTTCACAGTCAAGCGACAGAATTGAATACAGTATTTTTTACTGATTGTTGGTTAGAAAAGTACATGTTCAGTTTGAATTGCAAAATTGTGAAAGAACTAACAGCTGCTTAGTAAATTGAGCATTCATTTGTTTAATGTTTGAATGTATACATTGAATGCTTTTAGCTTAAAAATTAACAAACAATCCTACAGATTCACACTTGAGATGGTTTTCACGTGGAATGGTTCAAATCGTTCATTGTCTGTTTGTCAATATCAGTGTATTCATGGATTGTCCACAAGTTGTGCTTTGCATGAGTGCAGATTTGCATATTTAATTTTGAAGTGTTCATCATCGCCAGAGAAACCAAGTAATAGTTTGTTTAATTATTATTTTTTTAAAATAAATTCTATGAAACAGTTTACGCCTTACATTCGCCGTCACATATGCCTGATGGGCCTGTCTTTTTGAATGCTTCTGTTGAAATGAACAATGAATTGGTTAATTCAAATTGTAAGCTTTTATGAAAATTGTTCATATATGTATATATAATTTTATATATTTGTATTTTAAATATAAAATTTCTAAAGTTGTTTCTAGGTTTTATTTTTTTGCTTTAATATATATATTATGCAATTTTGCAAGCTTTGTTTCTCACACTATTGAAATGTATTTTTGAGTCAATTGAATATCATGAATATGAATGTTTTATTTTATTGATTTGATTATTAATTTTGGAACAGAAGTTTGAGGGTCAGTGCTTTATGTTGAACAATTTGCGTTCATACTGCTTGCGTCGAAGAAATAACAGATATCATATATCTATTCAATTGTTTGCATCAGTGAGGTATTTTCTCAATGCTTGTACATATGCTTACTAGAGGACTAGTTGGTTATTTAAACGTTTGAAATAATGTGAAATGTAGTAATATGATGTGGGTCATATTGATTGGAAAAGTGATGCAAGTTTTTTTTGTTTTTTTTTCAACAACAGCAGTATTCAATTAATTTTATGGTTTTATTTTATTTTTTAATATTTTATTTATAATGGTTGTACTTGTAATTTAATTAAATTTAATTATTGCTAATTTAGCCAACTTATTTCTAATTCTACAATTATGCAGTTGTTATTGCAGATGATGTTCTTGATCAAATCATCAAATGTGAAATTGCTTTTGTCTTTAAAGAAAATGACAATTACATCGATCTTCCTTGTGAATTCATTACTGTTGCTGGATTCAATGAAGTTCAAGTATGTGTTTGCCCTTGTGAAAGTTTCTATTTTAAATAACAGTTTCATCTTTATTTTAATGTATAATATTATAATAAATTTTCTTGTTTAAACTATTCATTTTGTTTTGGTTTGAATGAATTTAAACGATAATACAAAAAAATTGATATAGTTGTATGTGAATAAATTAAAAAATTGCAAATGAACATTATTTGTAATAACTCTCGCTTTTTTTGCAGGAGATTATAAGCAATTCTAGAGGATTAGCTGAACGACTTTCATTAGCAATTTTTTGCCTGATGTCGATTGATGAAAAATTAGTAACTGTCTTTTGGAAAGAATTTGTTTGCCATTTATTTAACCATATGCGTAATATAAATTTTTTACATAACCGGGACAGGTAATTTGCATTTTTTATTTTCTTTTGTTTCACTTTTTATCAAGTATATTTTATTTTTAAAGTGAAATTTACATATCACAGAAAGATAGTTTATGGCCACTGCAATATAAGTTCGAGGTGAGATTTGAATGAATGAATAAATAAATATATATATGATAATTAGATTGAAGTTTCAAATAGATGCTAAATTTGTGCTTGCAAAACATGCGTGCAGAGCGTGAATTGCAGTTGAAAAGCAGTTCAGAATTTTTTAACTGTTATGAAAATGCGGAAGAAGTTCAACATAACTTGCATCCGGAAGGACGTCTCAAGCTACATGATACAAATATGCTGATCAATTATCCAGAAGAGCACGTCTATGAACCAATTTTACGTGTAAATGAATTTTAATGAATCAAACTGTTTAATTGAATGTAAAAAAATTATTTAACAAATGCTATTTAATGTGTATATGCTTGAAATGAACAGATGCAATATTGCAAGCAAATAATGCTTTCAAATTGATACGTGAGTATGCAATGTTTGCTAATGCAGACAAAGTATTGTTTTGTTTTTATTTCTTTGATAGTGTAATAGTGAAATTATCAGTAATCAATTAATGAATATGAATTATTTAACAATATTTTTGAATTTGGTTTATAGTCATCAAGAATTGCAGACTTTATATTTGAATGCGAACTTAATACGCAAAGCGGTGATGATCATACATTTGCCAATCAAGCAGAAAGCTTGCAGAATGATCTAAATAGATTACAGAGAAATTTTTTGCTTTCAGACATGCAAGCATTCAAGGTTAGTGTATTAACAATTCATAGATATGCATATTTTATTTAATTTTTTGTTTTTTGTTTTTGGATTTTTTACAGGCTGCTAATCTGAATTGTTGCTTTGAAGATTTCGTTCGATGGTGTTCGCCGAAAGATATTGAATTCAATGGCAAAGAATGTGTGCATCTGCTTATTATAACAATAATTACATTTTTGGAAATGTTTTTCTTTTTCATTATTGCTGAAGTTCTCTATTTCAGGGAAATTATCAGAAAGGATGATGAACAAAGATGGTTGGTATTTGGTGTGGACCAACGCGGTCCCGTTACCAATCAGTCAACAAGGAAATATTATTGATTTCAATAAAATGGCAAAAAAGGTAACGGTTCACTTTTGAAGATGCTATATGCATCTTGTTTATTTATTTATTTACTTGTTGACAATTATTGCAGATTCTTGATTATTTTGTTGAAATGACATGGAATGAGTTGTACGAACTGATATTACCATATGGTCTGTTGCTTGCTTTGCGTGCACTTCTTCATAAAATTTGTACTTTTGATCCATATTTTTAGAATTTTTTATTTATATGTAAAAGTATTTAATTTTAGCAAAAAATGGAGAAGTACATTTTCAAGATTGTATATCGGAAATATTTCAACAGTTTCAATATTGTTTCAAGAACAAAAAACTTGATGAATATTTGGTAATTTTCATTGAACATATTTCTACTTTTGTAATGATGTGTGTGACTGTTTGTTGCTTTTGCTTATTTAGGAGCTTTTGAAATTATTGGAAAAATTATACGAACAATATGCTGCATTTAATTCAATATTTGAAAAATTCAAATTTCACATAAAACAAGAAGAACATCAATTGCTGTCAAACTTGAAGCAAATTGTAGCAGAAATGCTATCTATCGGTTATTCGAAAATCCCTGACGGTGCACTTTACGGCTTTATTGAGAAATTGTTTCAGTTCTCATCCACGGTAATGGATTATTTTATGACTATTGAAATACTTGTTTTTTATTTTATTCAGAAAAATCAAGTACAATCAAATAATCAACAGTACATTTTGCATGGTTTTGCGAAAAATGACTCTTCTTCACGTTTATGCCCGCAGCGAATTTATTTAGATGTGGAAAATGCTTCAATGAATGCTTATTTGGCCTGTAATGAGGATGTAGAACATTTTTCTTTTTGATGCTTGGGTGATATTTGCAATGTGATAGTTAGAAGTTACTTTTCTCATTGTTATTGTTGTTATTATTAATTCATTCTTTCATCAGAGGATTAATTATCTGATGAATGACTAATTGAAAAATTGCGCGTCTTTCATTATAGCATCGAATAAAAATTGCATGGATAATATCTGTTTTTCTTGTTTGTTTAATTTTGTTGATTTTAAAAATTCAAATTGAGCGTGCACAAATTTCTGGATTCCTATTGATTTTAAAAATAAATTTTTAATCCAAGATAATTTTCTAATTCACGTGAATATGCATAATGAATCTTGTAAAACAACGTGGAGGCTTGTGTAGAGAGAATTCCACGTTATCGTTCTTTGCATGTTAGACTGTTGCAGCACGGCTTTCTGCGCCTGTGAGATTGTACGAATAGATTTTTTTTTTACTTTGCACGCATTTCTGTCATTACGTGATTAATTTAATCTTTACATAACGGTCAATATAAGTGTTAATGATTGGCAGATGTTGAAGTCTTTTTTAAGCTTCAATTAACTATCATTGGGATTGCTCTGGTCACTCTGAGCCGAAGATGGTTTTAATGCGTATTACCGCTTTATTTTTTGTTGCCATGATCAGAAGTTTTGAGACATCTATCTCTTTTGAAACCATTTCACGCATTTTGTTGAAGTTTCCACAACATCTCAAACATTTAAATGTACTACTCTATGGCATTTTTCACTTCAAATTCACCTGAAGCAGAAACAGCACAATGAAAAAGCCAAAATTATCTCAAATCATATTAAAATTTCTATTTACAGAGGCTCTCTGTTAGTTCTATATGTCTTCAAAAAAAAATTTAATAAAAATAATTAAAACAAAATTACGCGGAAAAAATATGCAAAAAACCAGGTCTGCGAGACGTTTATTTCAACGCACTCGGCTGATTATGGTGATTTAAGCAACATTTCATGGCCCCAATCCGCTTTCATTAGGAAGCATTTTGAAGCAAATTTTGAAGAATCCATTGTTCTTAGACAAAATAAACAAATTCGACTTTATACAAATTATGTTTTATTATACAATGCTCACAAACAATAATTCAGAATGCATATTCTGATAAACTATTAATGTTTTTAACACATGCCGATAATACAACAATTGTAATCATAAAGTTCTACTTCAAATATATCAGTGTACAAAAATGGCATAACAAAAAGAAATGTTATTAATTATATTTCCAAGTATAACGCTGATTTAAGCGCAGGATGTTCAACACTATTCAACGATAATACAGATAATGAAGTCACGACAACATGCAAATAAATGAACAATCGCAATATCTCAATTTATAATTATTCAATATTCAGACAGAGTTATGGAGGAATAAATTTGAAAATCTTGAAACAAACAATGGCAAAATACTATAGTCACATCCGATGTTCTCAAATGATAAAGAATACTGCAACAAGAATTCACATTTATTTAATAAATTACGTTGACTTGCATTGGATAATTCTTGAAATATTTAACATAAAATATTCATCAATCTCAAAATCACAATAAATTTTTTTCAGTATTACTTTGACGACATTGCTAAGAAATTACACTGGTAATAAGGAAGAAAAAAATAATTAGCCCAATACAACGTCAGATCACAATAATTACTTACCAACATCACTGGCGTCTTTCGGGAGAGAAATCATAACTCAATCTTTTTATTTCGATAACATATTATGGTCATATAATTGAAGTAATTCATTTAAATTGTGAAACAAATGTTTCAGGATTTCTTCATCCACATTCATGTTTCATTTTTTAACCATATACTTTGCTGAATGCATATTTCGATACTAAAAGTAGGTAAAAAATAACACAATACGTGAAGAGAAGAACAAATGGAAGAAGCTATATAGTACACATCACCAATAGATAAAAAGAACAAGCTTCGCAAATCATTTCTCTAACGATAACTAAGAAAAAATATTGCATAGAAAAGTGTTATGGTATGGTATGGACACCAAACCTGAACATCCACAGTAGGAGATTAGAAAATTGTTGATTGATTGATTGAACTCTTAGCAGTGTGTCTGTCCGTGTGTGTGTGTGTGTGTGTGTTTACGTATTCGCTTGATAGTGGCTAATAAACGTTTATTGTTTCTGTTCTTGTTGTGCATCAGCTTACGCAATAGCCACGGACGCGGGGCTATAGCAACTGGAGACGAGGTGACGAATTTACGGGTGAGCTTGTGAAAAAGATGGATGAACAAAAGACGTTGTCTGCTCAGCAGAGCACAGAGTCGGCTCAAATGATGGGAACTAACAGATTTCTTATTGGTGCACATCGTGTTTTCAATCCGGAAGAAGGAACTTGAGACACGTGGATTATGCAATTTCGCAGTTATCTTGAGATAAACTTCATCACCAACTCGAGTTTGATGCGAAGTTGTCTCTTAGCGTCGTTAACACCTAATGCTTTTGAGGAGTTACGACGATCGTGTCTTCCAACGACACCGTATGACTTCACGTATGATGAATGTGTGGCGAAGATGAAGGAGCTGTACGGACGACGAGTAATTTTGATGCGAGAAAGAGCGAACTTCTTCCGCATCACGCAGTCAGATAATCAAACCCCGAAGCAGTTTGCTAATATTTTACGCGAGGCCGCAGGCCACTGCAACTTCGAGTCGTTCAACACGGAAGCACAGTAGTGCTACAATTTATCAGAAGTGCAACAATCCGGCATGAAAAATGAAGAAATAAAGCTACGGTTATTAGCGAAGGAAAACATCAAGCTAGATTAAGCACTGAGCTTTCTAGAGATGTACGAAGAAATTTATGGTTGCAATAGTAGAGTTACTATGCAAGAGTGTTACGCAGTCAAAGGAACGAGGGCTTAAAGCCGGAGGCGTTTCGAATGTATGTCACTGCTGTGGAGAAGCAGGACATTTTGCAAAAAAATGCAAGTTCCAACGCTCTAAGTGCTTCAAGTGTGGGAGGCAAGGCCATCTGGCAAAAGTGTGTAAGCACCCTCAGAAACTAAGAAAGTCTCAGAAACAGCGACTCCAGAACAGCTGGAAAGACGACAAGTTATATGCGGATGGCATCTATGCCATTACGGAACGCGCACACAATTTTGAAGTCACCGTTAAAATCAACGGTAAGTCAACTCAAATGGAGCTGGACACTGGAGCCGCAGTTACCATCGTGACGCCGGAATGCTGGAAGAGGGTAGGCAGCCCGAAACTAAAAAAGGGCAACAGTGATGTTGCGTAGTTTCACGGGGCACGTGGTGAACCTAAAAGGGGAGACGATGGTGACAGTAGAAGGTGACACAAGTACGAGAAAGATAGTGCTTGCCACTTCCGAACAGACTGCCCGCAGCTACGGTCGGCTCTAGAATCCGGTCGGCACGTCTCCCGAACAGCGGAACCTAGGAACGCCGTCTCCTGGCGATGACGGAACTTGAAGCTGGACACACGCCGTCTGTCGTAGGTAAGCTAAATGGACTAGAGGTCCCCCTCTTTTTGGACAGTGGGGCGGTTGTTTCCGTGGTGCCACTCTCGACCTGGCAAAAGTCCACCGGGGGAGAACCCTTGGAAGCTGCCAGGGGCTCCATACTATTCGGCGATGGGCGAAGGGTGCGCATCTGCGGCCAGGGAGTGTTGCCACTACAGGTTGGAGGCTGGAGAGGACGAATACACTTCGCAGTCGTGGAAAGCTTAGTCGTACCAGGGATCCTGGGTACGAACTTTCTTGACCAGTGCATCAAGCTGATCGACTGGCAAGCCAGGAAGATGACCATGACGGACGGCTCGAAGGTGAGGATCCAGCACGACCCATCCTGGGGCGGGCAGCCGAGCATCGGCTGCGCGGTTGTGGCCAAGCCACAGAGTGTGAGGTCTGACGTAGGGGCCGGTGTCGATTGGTCGGAGGATTGGACACGTGCCCTGGTGGACGGAGCGGAGTGTTCCGGGCGGAGTAAGAGGGTCCTTCGCAGCATTCTCCGGAAATGCGGGAAGGCCATCTCGCGCGGCGAGACCGACTTTGGACGAACGAGCCTTGTAAAGCACTGCATTGAGACCGGAGGGGCCCAGCCGGTGAAGCTGCCACCACGTGACCTACCTCAAGCCCAGCGGCCGGTGGCGGGCCGGCTAACCCGGGAAATGCTACACGCGGGGGTTATCGAACCAGCCTCTGCCCCCTGGAGTTCACCAGTAGTGCTGGTTCGAAGGCTCCCCGCGGTTCTGCGTTGATTATCAGTGTTTGTAGGGAGATGCTGGCCCTAGTCTTGGCTACTCACCACTTCCGGCCATACTTGTATGGTAGTTAGTTCACAGCCCGGACGGATCACAACTCCCTGAAGTGGCTGCGGAATTTTCGTGAGCCGGAGGGGCAGGTCGCCCGCTCGCTGGACAGGTTGGCCGAGTTCGATTTCGAGGTTATCCATCGTCCCGGGAAGAAACACCAGAACGCGGATGCGCTGTCCCGGCGTGCTTTCAGATAGTGCGTGTCCGGTGATGACTCCCCGGATGTCCACTTGGCGGCTATGGCAATAGACTCAGCCAGTCTCGTCTGGCAGAAGGAAGACGCCGAGTGTATGCAGGTTCGGGAGTGGGTCGAGAAGGAGACATAGCCACAACTGACTCCAGAGGGCAGTCTCTGGATGAAGAGTCTGTGGAGCCAGCGCGACAGGATAGTCCTGCAGGAGAGGACTGTATGTCGCGCGTGGGAGATCCCTGGCACAGACACTCCAGGTTGTTGCCGGTCATTTCGAGGCGGAACATCCCGGAAATCCTGAAGACCATCCACAACCAACCAACGGGGGGCATTTAGACGGGGCAAAAACCCTGGCGAAAGTGCGCCAGCGTTACTACTGGCCCCAGCAGCGGAAGGACGTGGAAGATTGGTGCCGAGCGTGTCAGACGTGCGCCGCTCGTGCGATCCCAACTCGGAAATTGCAAGCCCCCATGCAGCTGCAGCCGGGACCCTTGGTGGAGACACAGAGTGGTAATCGCTACATCCTAGTAGTGTGCGACTATTTCTCCAAGTGGCCGGAGGCGTTCCCCCTACCCAACGCTGAGGCGCTCACGGTGGCAACTGCTCTAGTGAACGGCGTTTGCTGCCGCTACGGTGCGCCGGAGACACTGCACTCTGACCAGGGCCGGAACTTCGAGTCGGAGCTGGTGAAGGAGATGTGCCAGCTGTTTGGCGTGACGAAAACCCGGGCCACAGCTTAGTGACCTGCACTCACCACACCACCTGCAGTCAGACGGCTTGGTAGAGCGGATGAACCGCATGCTGCTGGACATGTTAGTGAAGGCGTCTATCGACTATCCGGAGGACTGGGATGTCTACCTCGACCGGGTACTACTGGCTTACCGGACCAATGTTCACTGCACAACCGGAGCCACTCCCAGTCGCGTTGTGTTCGTCAGAGAGCTCCGGCTGTCAGTGGACCTGATGTACGGAGTGCCGACGGATGCCCAAGTGAGGTCCGCAGGGGAGTACGTGCAGCACCTGCGTAGAGATTTGGAGCGGGTGTACGAGGTAGTCCGAAAGAAAGCCGGCCGGGAGCAACGATGCCAAAAGGCTTGGAAAGACCGGAAATGGTGATGGTGATTAGGTGTGGATGCAACTCCCCATAAATACCAAACTTGGGGCGTACTGGAACGGCTAGCCTGCCTCCAAGATTATATACAGACGCAGGAAATGAGCACGGGGCGTGCTCTTCATGAGGAAGAGAGTGGTGCAGGGGACATGGACCAAGCTAATGGAATTCTTCCTGCAGAAAATGAAGAGGAAGTAAGCTAAAGCTGCCGTATGAAGAATTGGGCATGAAGATCAGATGCGGAGTACGATAGTGGAGTAGAAAAAGTGAGTTGGATTAGAGAGAAAGCTGCGCACGTTATTACATCGTCGTCGGTCTTTGCCTTGGACTGTTTAATAAAGTATATACTTATTGTTTGTTGTTTTGTTGTCGCAATGCCATCATTAAAGCGCGAGGCAGAAAGGAAAGGAAAAGAGCCTGCCGATACCGGCACGTCGGCAAATAGCGAGGGACGCGTCAGCAGCCTGGCGGAAGAAACGGACGAGCCTGCTCGAGGCAGCGGCTCGTTTCACTGGTGTGACCAGCTCCATAGATTGATACATCTGTCCGAAGATCTTTGGCATGACCTGCGATGATTGTCGGCGCCTCGTCGACTGCTGGGATTATTCATTGTCACCATCTTGCTGAAAATCAGCTTTCCTCATTCGACGTTGTGGTCTTACACTCTCACGAGGTAAACACTCTCGTATGGTCCAGTGAGTCCCACAGTTTTGTGCAACAATATCCTTATGAAGAAACCTTCTAAGCCTGTGTCGAATAGGTAGTTGACGAGACAAGTGGTGACCATCTACCTCACGCGAGTGCGGCATTCAGTGACTGCTTGATCTCACTTCTGAGCTCTCAGATTACCAGCACTTGCTTAGCCTTATCTTTTCCTTGTGACGTCGCCAGATGAGGTCATCTTCCACAACCTGTCTCGGTCCCTGCTGCCACAACATGTGCATATCTCAGCTTTACTTAAGAGACGACTCTACCTGCCCATTCCCGCCAGTGCTGCAAGTATTGAACTTCTGGATCTAATGCTGGGCAACCAGCAATAGGTCCCTGAGATGCTGTGCTACGCACTCAGACACCAGTCACCTGGCCCGGACTACACATGCAGTACCCTTTATCGGCCTTCCGCGCTGAGCACAGCTGGTCTGTGACCGTGCGTTGGCATTGCCAGGAAGATATCCTGGTCAGTGCTGTCCTTCAAAATCAAGGTCTGCCTGATTTTCTAACCACCGTGTTACATGCCCCTCTGGTTCACCAACTGGTAACCCCTTCATTCATCAGCCGGTGTACAGCGGCAGCAATATTCGCAAAGCCGTTGATCAATTTCTGCTATTACGAAGCTAGTCCCAGAAACTGCCGGAGCACTGTAGCGCAGGCCAGTGTCAGCCACTTCTTTACAGGTCAGGTTTTGCTCATCACACCATGTTTGAATTGTACCGTTAAGTTAAATATTTATTACTGAAGATAACAAAAAACAAAAGCAATCGATATATATATATATATATATATATATATATATATATATATATATATATATATATATATATATATATATATATATATTTCCGGCGGTGATGTCAGAAAAATGGATAATCTTTTTGCAAAATCTGGAATAAGGTGCATACACTTTTAATTTATCAACAAGTGGCTGACATCTAAGAATGCGATGTCCACTGTACAATGAAATTGAAGCAGCTTTAACAGCTTTTCGGCTTTGTGCTGTCCATCGCTTTCTATATGCTTTTGAAATTCTTTACTTTTATCCATCCGCGTTTATAAATTCTGTTTTAAAGAATGTCAACCAACCGAGGTTTTGCTCATCAAATAAATTACGCTTTAGCTATCAATTATATGAAATTCATGCATAAAATGCTTTTCCATTTGTTAGAAATCGCTCTAATGAGTTGTTAAATGCAATTTAAATGTAATGGGAAAATCAACAAGTGACAAATTGTCTACAGCTGCAGTTTTGAGTGAAAACTATAATTGGCGACTGCCAATTTTTGTTAGTGTCTTGGATGACAACGATCAGGAGCAAGGTGAAGAAGGAAAAGAGAGAGAGAGAGAGAAAGAGTATCGCGTGTGTGTAAGTAACGTGTTCAGATCAATGATGACGGAATGATAACAAATTCAAATATCGGGTATGCTGTATATCAGGACACTCAGGTACATGCTGTACTGTGGTCTCTATAGTTAGCATCAAAATAGTAAGTGGCACAGATCATGTAGTCTATAGTTAGCAAATAGTTAGCAATTATTCTCTGAAAATACAAAGGAATTTTATCTTTAATCTTTGCGACGTTTCTTTCTCTCTTGTTTACCAGAGTTATTCTTTTTCTTATGTTTAATTTAAATAAAAATCAAAATTGCAATTTTGTTTAAAATAAACATCTCTGGCTATATATTTTATGTAAATTGCATTAAACTTGTTTTTCAATATCTAAAGTAAACCGACTACTGAGTTAACTAAACCTTCAAGTCACAATTCTCATATTACAATGATAACAAATGTTAAACATTTGAGATCAAAAAGGATCTGTTGTATTTCGAAATCATTTGACCAAGCAATGCAGAAAGCAAATAAACTTAATTTCCTTCTAATTTCGTCCATTATCAGGCTCTAGCACCGCATATACTCTGCCAAAATATAATCATTGTTAATTACCCTCGTCAGCAGACATGAAGCATATGTTGATCTTTCATTTGCCACTGTGACTTCAATTTCCATTGTTGAGAATGAACAATAATTGCGCATTATCATAGGGCTCACAGCCTTGGTCAGACAATGAATTCATTTGATAAAGCGTCTGCAGTAGTGTAAATATTTGAGAATACCAATACCATAGCTTAAATTGTGCTTTGTGCATTAAGATGGCATCAAAAAGCATGCGGTGCAGTATGCACTGACTTCAAATTATATTGATGGTCTTTGAAAATTTTCTCAGATGTAGCGTAGCTGATACACAGATTGAAGTGAAAATGCTTTTGCCCAGCCTATGCGAAATTTAACTGCAGCACGTTTTGGTCTAGTGAAATTTCAAAAAATCCTCCGTGCTCAATGTTGTTGATCTAGTTCATAACAATTGCTTTATAGCTTTCTTCATTGTCAAACTAGTTAACAAGGTTAGCTTTGTTGCTATCGTAAAAACTCATTACGTTCCAAATTATGAAAACAGTAAATGACCAAGATAAACATGTTTATTTAACATCTCTTTGGTCAGTTATCTCTTCTTTTGGCTTTACAAATTGAGATATACTGGCAGACAGGTGAAAAACTGGGATGTTCCAAAGTATATGCTTTGAAAATACTGAACATATACCTAGTTATTAAGAGTTATTTTCATTTTGATATAGGATAAAAAACGGTACAAAGGTAAACTAACCACCATCCTGGATGAAACAGCGGTACAAGACGAACTCTCCATGGTGAGGGTTTCGCCAATGCTTGCGGAAATGACCAATGCTTCCCTCTTTCTTGGGCTCTTCCCAAACCATCAAGTTGCCGTTGTTGCTGAAGTGCTTCACATCTGGAAGGCATTTGTCGAAAAATATACAGACAAATAAATCTCTCCTTTGTCGAACCACAAGTATTTTCTCACTGTCGTTTATTTTCGACGGATGCAAATCTTCGTGGAAATAGCACAGGTATATTACGGTTAGATGGTGATTCGGCTGGACGGTGATTCCGTACAAAATCCTTTTATATTTATCAAAAATAGTATTAGATTCTTCTGCAAAATTATAACCATTTGAAAGTAGAAAATAAACTGCAATCAATCGAATGCAAAACTAAAACTGGCTAACCGTATTGGACTTCATTCAAACGATCATTAAAACACGCCATGCATACTGATAAACCACATCTTCTACAAAAGACGTGGATGTTGAAAATGCTCATCAGGCAGACGTCGCTCACTTTTCGATCGTGGTTCGACACTTTCAACGCCATATCCTTCATAGATCTACCTGTAAATAAAGGTTTTTATTTAATGAAAAACAATCAAGCAAAGAATATGTATATATGTATAAATATGAATACATACACGTGGCTTTTCTGTATTCATTGTTGGAAGCATTTCTCCGCTTTCTAGACAGCCCAAAAAATCGAGTATAACATAGTACATAAGCAAATTTTTCTGGTCGGTGAGCTGTCTGGGCGTAGCAGGCGTTCCAGAATTTGACTGTTCGACAAAATTGTAATCAATTGCAATTAATTACTTCACTTCTGGAAAATGTAACTTGATTCAGTTGCTGTGAACTCTTTTCCGCCTTTTCTTAAGACTAACATTCTTGGTGATTTGAAAGAGGTGCTTGCCTTTCTCAGTTCCAAAGTCAAGCCTACAAATGTCGTTGATCACAATAAGCAAAATTCCATTCTGCGTTCTTTTTGTAATGGACCACAACTTTTCAAAAATATTAATACTTGCAAAAAGCGATAAATCATCACGACGCATCTTCATATTTCACATAATAATGGCATTCGATACAACAAAACGAACTGTCAATTTCAAGGCATATTTTGGGCTCCCTCTTTCCGAGTACCGTGTTACGGCTTAAGCCGTTCGAAGTGCATCACCAACCGTTATCTTCCACTCCCATCTTCTCTACCTCAGTACGTGTTCCAATCAAGCTTCTTCTAGACTTGGTACAGACCGTTCCAGTACGCCCCAAGTTTGGTCTTTGTCGGTAGTTGCATCCACACCTGATCACCGGGTTCGTAAACAGGTTCGTAGGCTTTCCTGTTCCTCCAAGCCTTTTGGTGTCGTTATTCCCGACTGGTTTTCTTTCTCGCCATCTCGAACATCCGTTCAACGGGGTTAGCTGAGTCAAACGCCAAAGCCGCAACGTGGACGTCTGAGGAGTCATCACCGGACCCACACTGCCTGCAATCGCGTCTGGACAGTGCATCCGCGGTTCTGCTGCTTCTTCCCGGACCACCTCAAAGTCAAACTCAGCAAGATTTTCCCAACAACGGGCAATGGGCCCCTCAGGCTCCCAAAAGTTCCGCAACAATGTTAAGGAGATGTGGTCTGTCCGGGCTGTGAACTTCCTAACATACAAGTACCGTCAGAAGTGCACGTAGCACAGAAGAGGGTCAACATCTCTCTCTGCGTAGCGCAGTAACTTTCCTCTGCTCACGCGAGCGACGTACTGGCATACGCAGTGTTGTGATCACGGTCTTCGCTATGTCTTGGGGCCGCATCGGAATATGGTAGCAGGCTTGTGCTAGGTCGAGTTGTGAGAATATCTTCTTACCGTGCCCAAGGAAAATCCCTGATCATCATCACTGTCCATTTCAGGTTCAGGTCAGATATATCTGCATCAGGCAACATACTGAACTCTTGGATTACTCTTTCGCTTCTAGTGAAACGAACGTTCAAGTCGTAGTCCATGACGACAGCCAATCAAAAGTGAAAATAGCCATAACTTCTCACCTTCTATATCGTACTCTGAGCCCTAGTCATTACACATTTCTCATGTGTTCACCAAGAGAACCCTATAAGTCCACAGCATATGCTGTTATGGACGTCACAGCCAGGTGATATACTGCGAATCAGAAAAAAGAGTACGGTAGGAACCGGTGGATAAGGCGTTGGGGTAATTGTGTGTGTTGCGATCGGTGACCTTGAAAAGGGTTGCTTATAGTGTAGTTGTCAGTGTGTTGTGTGAGATTGCGTGAATTCCAGTTGTATTGTCCGGGCTTGTTAGTTAGTTGTTTTAATAAACTGTGTCAACACTTGGTTTGGTTTTATTGACCGTTATTGCGACGGTAATTAGTGACACGGTCAAGGTCGGATTGTCGAACGAACTGACCTTCCCGCCTTTGAGAAAATCTATCATACAGTCCACTAAGCTCGAGGGCGAAATGGTGATTTCGCTCTAATATTTTTGGTCCTCCGAGCCGGATAATCGTAAACTTGGTATCACGAACAAGCGACCTACGTATTGTGAATACCATGGCGTCTGCAGCGAAGGTCAGATCCAAGAAGCTTGCTGCGAACAAAGCATCGTTTGAACCAATTGTTGGCAGAACTCGAGGAGTTGTGCTTAGAGTCAGCCGACGTCGGTGAGATCAAGGAGCAGATCTCCCTCACGGAAAAAATCTACCATGAGTCAGACGCACTCCAAGGTGAATTGTTACTGGACTTGGATGGCGAAGAGCGCCAGTCCGCCGTAGAAGACTGGTCAAAGTGGCGAAAGCTGTTCAGACAGCGGAAATCCCGAGCGTGCGCAATAATTGAGGAGGCGCACGGAAACTGACCCATGGGCATCAACAGCGATGATCCTTGCAGACCGGCCGTTAGGGCCGGAAACGGGAGACTGCCGGAGATGAAGCTCCCGCAGTTCTCAGGGAAAGTTTTGGAATTCCCCACTTTCTGGGCTCAATTTGAAGCAAGCATACACAACCAAAGCTACCTTGATGCCGCCACGAAGTTCACCTACCTGATATCCAGCACTGAAGGGNCAATGGTGAGGGATAAATTCCCTCTGGAACTGCTAAAGGCATGGGACACGAAGCTAGGGCCGGATGCAGGAGAAGATGAAGACAACCTCCAGAAATTCCTTGAATTCGCTCAATGGCAGGCGAATTTACTCACCAACCCATTGGAAGAGGACGGAGAAAGGTCGGTAGGAAGGTCGGAACATCGAAGGTCCCCAAGGAAACTGTCGCGTTCCACATGGAAAAACGCGGACCGTGTCACATCTTCAGCCGCTGCATTGGCAGTCGCTGCCCTTGCAAACTGCCCATTCTGTGAAGGTAAGCACAAGGGTGCCGTTTGCGAGAAGTTTACAAGGGCAGGCCTGCCGCGGAGGATGGTCATGGCAAGATCCAAGGGCGTTTGTTTCAAATGTTTGGAGGCCGGCCATCTGGCAAAAAACTGCCGTGAGAGTCGAACATGCTCGGTCAATGGGTGCGAACAACCTCATCATGAGCTGCTGCACTCAAGCACACCGAGGGAGTCGGCCAACCGGAAGGAACCAAGCAGCGTGCAACGAGGCATGCTGGCCAAGGGAAATGGCAAACGGGCTCTCCTCCAGATTGTGCGTGCACGCGCGT
>JYDV01000186.1:0-52314 GCA_001447645.1 Trichinella pseudospiralis
TTAGAAAAATTAGCATTTTTACACCTTAATGTGACCGTCTTTTAGAAAATTCCGTTAAAATGTTATATTTAACATAATATTAACGCAAATTGACAAAGGAAGTCGATGGTTTTACAATTACGTATTTGCTGAATTTGTTGATGCGTAATTTTGCGTCTAAAGTGTGCCTTATAAGCCCAAATAGCGCTGGTTGTATTTTCGATAATTAATTTTTGTTAAAGCCAAAGTACATAGCAAAATGCTCCAATAAACATTAATTCACTATCAACGACAACTTCAGTTTGTGAAATCTGAATGATATGTAGACTTTTGTGCCTTAGTTTGAAAATAGTAAAAAACTTATATACTTCACAAGAAAGATAAGTTTTTCATAAAATTTAGTTTGATATTCATTTAAGCAATAATTAATTAAGATTCTACTTACACTGATACTTTTACCAATTGTTGGACAAGTTGCCACGAACGGTAATTTTGGGCTAATAAGTACAATAAGCTTGTATTAAGACGCCCGCAAACGGAAGAAGAGCTACCACTTGGCACGCTGCCAACTGCTCACTATCACGAGCGTAGCCATTTCTGATCAGTCATCTCTCTTTCTGTTTACATTACGTTACTGTAACTGTTTTCTGTCAGTGCTCCTGCGCAGCAGTATTCAAATTTTTTACAATACAATTACCTCATGCGGCTTGATAGGCAACTTTACCATTTCAAGAATTGTCTGACGAATTCTTTCAGTTATTAATAACAAATATAGTATTCTGCTTATTTCAACATATATCGCTTAATTTAAAAAAATGTTCGTTATACATTAATATAATGAATCTAATTTATGACTTGGACTTGAAATTGACAATTATGAACTTATTAGGAAATTATGGGAAAGTAATAAGCAATTTTTTAAAAATTTGATATTCATAGCTAAATACGCTTTAATTGTTTCTAATAATCTTTGTAGAATAGTGATTATATTCTGAAATTAAGTGCACTGGTATTGAAATTTGCATATTCACTACGTTGTCAAAATATATTCTGCACTGATTTTCGACAGCAGACTATGATGTAACGCCAAATAGTTCGACTTTGACATGGGCTTTGGACACGTACGTTGATAGATTTTCATTTTTTACTAACATCAACATTCTTTGACATTCTTAATGTATTATTAATTAAATAATAATTAATAAGAGATATTTGTTATTTAAAGAAATATAGTTTAGTAAAATCCAGTTACACCAAACTCAGTAGGGATGCATAAGTTTTTCGCTGCAAAGTACATTACGTTGTAATGAGATTTAGAGGAAATTCGTGTATTTCACTAAGAAGTCGCTAAAATGACAAAACCCACCTGAATTTAGCCTGAAATTTTTAATTCCGAGAAAGCTATTTGATAATTCTTTTCGGAATCTCCTTTTTGGCTAACAAACTAACTACAATAAAACAAAACTTTCGTAAACTTTGCATGGAGCAATAAGCCATGTTCACTGATACGGGTGAGTGTTCCATTTCTGGGCCATAACAGTTAATTTTCAATGTTGTTGCTGGCATCGTCTTTGATCTTAGCAATATAAGCTGTGATTTCACTGTCAAACATTAGATACGCAAATGGAGTTTATCATCAACCAATTCATATTCTTCAAACTTCAAATCAGTTGAAATGAGTATTACTGATTTCACGGATTCCTTCATATCCGCAATACCACTGATGGCACTTAGCACTTAGCTTGGAACCCGTACGTCGCAAATAAGTCCATCTAGAAATTCTTTTTATTTATTGACCTCCGTGATTGTCATATAAATACACGTTCATTAATGATCGTTATAACTGACTGTTTACAGAAAAAATCCATACAATTCATGTGGAAACAAAAACTCCGCCGTCGTAACGCGTTTTTCTTCATAATATATTCACCATAATTTGATTCACGTACAACGTCACTAATACGGAATTCACAACAGAATCCTAAAAGGATTGGTGTTAACAAACATTTCGATATATCGGTATTATGTGCTTTGTTGGCGCAACATGTATGCACAATGTACCGGAAAAAACTCACAACAACCAAAAAGTATTCATATTATTTTCACATAATCATCAATATAATAAGAAAGCACATTAAAATAACCAACTGATAAAATAAAAAAACAATCACGTTACAAAATTTATGAAGTAGGTCTCCGCATAAACTTCTATCCAACTTACTTTAGCACTTCCACTTCTCTCATTACTGATGAAAAAAAGTTATTTTTACTTTACCTTATTTGTCAAATTTAGAAATTACATTATTAGTAATGAAATAACGATTTGAAATTAACAACGGTAAATTGAAATCTAACATGTGCAAGTTTCAACATTCAATCTATGTGTAACAGTACAGTCAGTAAGATCAAAATATTTCCAGTATTTCGCAGTTCAGCGAATAATGTTTACGATTTCAATATTACGCATAAATCGTAAATAAAAATTTACTTTTCCAAATTAATGAAACGAACTTTTAAAATAATGCTGTTTCATCACTTTTAGTTTCAATAACATCTTCAAAAGACAACTCCAAACAAGAGCAAACCAAATTTAAATCAAATGCTCTGCAAACACTCGGATGTAAAATGCCCATGTGACCAATCTTTTTCTCACCACGCAACATGATCGACGCACACCGGCCGGGAAAATAAAACGGTACTACAATATAAACCTACATTATATAAGGTGTGAATAATGTTAACATAGACGCTAACATAAATCTTCCTTAATGCAATATCCTAAAGCAGGATTTGACGAAACTTCCAACAATCTCATAAAGTGATCGAGCAAACCATGTATTGTTTCAAAGCCAGAGGTTTTTCCATAATAAACAGCACAGAAATGACGACGATTCACAGGATCCTTGTCTGATATATACAAGTTTAGTATTGTTATTTAAATAAATTTCACATATACCTGAACTGTCATTCCGTTCTACTACATCTTGGATTTCAAACAGTTTTAATGGCAATGCTTTGTCCTTGTTATGAGCCAACGTTTTCAATATTCCTGGCAGCAGCAATGTTCTTGCTACCTTAAATATTACAATAATGGATATTTTTCATTTACATGGTTTTCATTCATAGACTCATTTCTTGGGGCACAAAATGCATAAACATAAAACAACTTGCCTGAAATTCCAATGTTTTTGGATTGGCAATTTCAACAGCTCTATTTAATTCCTCTGGTTGATTTAATTTCATTGATACATCCGCTCGGCTACACTACAATAAAATGATGATATATATATACATACGTGTACATATGTATGTTATGAAAACAACAAAAGTATTTACCAAAGAAAATGTTAAAATTTCTGTGAAACCTGCACAAGCAATTTCTTTTCTCATTGCTTCTGTAATTTTATTCAAATATAATTGATCGCTTATAGCTGCAGCTGGTGGTAGTTCCTTCTTAATGTTATTGTAACCATATGCAATAGCAACATCTTCAATAATATCACACTCATGTAGAATGTCATGCCTTGTAGGAGGAATTCTGTAAACCACCGTATCTTCAATTCCTACTTCTGCACTTATTCCCATACGATTTAAAAGTTGTGCGACTGTAACCGAGGGCAATCTGAAAAAAGTAATTAATGAAATCAAACTAAAAATTACAATAACACTAACTTAACGCCGATGGTTCTGTTCACTTTCGATGTAGAAACACTTCCGGTACGACAGGAGAGAATCTAATACACAATAATAATCAATTATAATTTGTATAAATCATTTTAAAATTTAAATCACTGGATATGTCTGACGAATACCACCTGCAGTGATCACTTCAACAGGATCTATCTGATATGGTTGATCACAGTATACGCTAAACATGCAAACAATGGTATCAAGAACAATTTGTGCACGATGCAAATCCACAGCAGTGCATTCAATAAGAATATTTTTCGTTTGCAGTGTAATTTTGGATTGGTCACTGTTAATAATCGGAGGCATGGACAATATTGCACCTTCTGAATCACAAATATATGGAAACACAGGACTATGTTCAATAATGTGTAAATACTGTCGAAGATGACTATCTTTCTAAACAAAAAATGGAACAGATTTGCGGAGTAACGTAAAGTGAATTACTTACTGAATAATGTGTCATTAATTGCGCAGCCGTAAACTTATCCTTTTCATTTAATGGTTTAAAGCAAATCTCCTGTGGAGACTTAGCTGAATAAACAAATGGTGCCTTGACCTTGTCCAAATCGTGCGTGCCAATGGCTACCAACTGCCTTTTGCGACATATATTCTGATGTAGCTTCTCCTGCAACGCAATGAAACTGTCGTATGCATCACGATTGAACGTTACATTCCTTAATACTGCTGCAACAACATAGGGACGAATAGTTTCCACCTTAATAACATAATGCAATATCGGTCGTGTTTGATAAAAATATGCAACACAAATAATACTTCTTTAGTCACTTTTAACTGTATAGTTGGTATCATTTTAGATGCTGCAATCACGTAATTCGGTTGTTCGCAGCTTTTATAGAAGATCAGTAATGCACGAATCAAACCTTCCCAACAAAGTAAATCACATCTTAAATCAAATGCCTCCGCACAGTATAAATATATCACGGTTAAACTTTAAAATGCAAAATGTCATTATGTTCAAATGATGCGCCAAACCTGTTAGCAGGAATTTCGATTTTTAAAACAACTTCTTCGACATTTTTCCCACTTCCGTCAGAAAAGACTTCAGTAGTCTAAACAATTTCATTTTTGGCACAATTGTCGCTATCCAAATAGCACACGTACCACTTCGTCAAGCTCTAATCCAAACCGAAACAGCAACTGATCTAGCTCTTCATTCTCTAAAAGTTTGCTACCGATTCCATCATCCATTTAAAATTTAAACACACAAAAATGTTTATTTCCAACAATAATGCATATCGTGAACATAAATAAATTTAATGTTACAACAATCATTTTAATTAAAAACTGAAAAAAATTCATATATTCATTAAATAAATAAGCAATGCTTACTAATATCTCCAAAATAATCTTTAAACAGACGTCTTTTAATTGTGATTGTCGGCATTGTACTTTTCAAAACAGTACCTTTCAAAATAACCACTACAGCTGAAAAAAATTTATACAATCAAAAAATATTTCCGATGCAACAACCATTAAATTAAACTCACACAATCATAATATCAAAATATGATAAAAGCTATAATAAAAAATTTTTCAAAAATCAACTTCATTTATTATGAAGTCAAATTAATCAGAAAACCAGAGGTAAAAGCATTCATTGCTTTACAACGAGAATTTAGTAAGTTATTCCTACCGTAAATAAAACTTAATTTTATTTTAATCTACTGTAGATTGACTCCAAATCAGAATGCACCGATGAAGCATAAAATAGCTTGTTTCTGGATGAAAAATAATGATGAAAACCAGCCTATTTTTTTAGAAAATAGTAAATGATACTGAAATATATGCTAATGCAACAATTACTTCAATTTTTTTCATACATTCATTGTAAAACTTACAACTTCGAGAATACATTACGTTTCATTCGAAAATTGTGGTCATTTTATTAACTAAATTGAATGCAACTTGTATTTAGCGTGAAACTTCAAAATCCGTTGCCAAAAGATGTCTAAATTCATCTACTAAAAATTAAACTATAAAATACTTTATCTAATTAACTTTGTAAATTACAAGTAATGTAGAACGTCACATGCAAACGGAATTTCCTACACGCAGATACAGAATGAAAAGTATTACTGATAAAAAACATTAACTGATATTTTAAACTCACTTCCAGTTATTCATTTTAAGTGTCATTAACGCATTATTTAACAAGTCCGATGTTTCTGCTGTATTTGATATTTACTATATACATGACTTCGTTTCTCGCAATTTGCCAATGATGCGGATGCGAAATCACATGCAGTAATAATTATAAAATTAAAATTTACCTCTTCGAATAAACAGAATGCAAAAGACAAATAAACTTTCAGCACTGACGTACAGCAGCGTCGCAATAATATTAAAGTACATGTGAAAGTTTACTGTAGAATTAGATAAGTCGGTTAGATTGTGCTATAGTCATTTTCTCTTATTTTTTTGAATTTTTGTGTAAGCAGTGCTGTTAAGTTTTAATTTTTTCATTTTATTTTTGGAGAGCATATTTTTTTTAATTATATTGCAAAGTAACCAGATTCTATCATATACTTTTATTAAAAAATAGCTACTTCTTTTTAAGATTACTGTAATTTATACTTGATTAAATTTTTTATATACATAAAGTTGCTTTCGTTATCATGGTATCTGCCTAACTCTTTTTTATTATTCTAGGTGATGTATCTTTATTATGTGAAAACTTTTTTTGATGTTATTTTATTTATAATGTTTCCTTGCTTTTAGATGATGAATTTCTGTTTTAATTATTCATCGGTCGATGTGGAGTATGTTTCCTAATTAGACAGTTGACACTGCATAAATAATCAGTGGCTGCTTGATTTGTAAACAATTGATTTCTTTGTTTTTGAAATTAATTAGGTGAGATAAGATTGTCACAGCTTTATTGCTCTTCTGAAGTGTTGATGTTCGCTTTCTATATGTTTAGTGTTGGTTTTATCATTTTTAAAATAGAATATGATTCACGGTTTCTTATGGTTGATTTGTAATTTCATTTGTATAGTGTCAGCTGACCTGGAAGGAAACTGTATGAAATTTTATTTCTTGTTTCCATAATTTCCAATGAAATTAATTTGAATTTGTTTCAGCAGTGCATCACATTTTTGAAGAAGAGCAATACGAAATAAAATATTGTGCTTCAGAAGATCTTGCCGAGCATGAAAAAGGAACATGTAGATTTTACACAATGATAGTTGATGCTGGCAGTACGGGAACAAGATTGGAAATTTTTGAATTTTCACATAATCCTTCAAACCCATGTAAAATTGTTGCATTTTTTAATGTTGCAATGCATAATTTTCTATTCAGCTATTCCTTTTAAATTGCAAAAAGAACTGTTTGTCGAAAGGAATCCTGGTTTATCTTCCTATTCGTCTGTTCCAAAAGAAGTAAGTTTTATTCTATCACTATTAGATGCCGAAAGTTTGTTCCGAACACTTATTCAAAGGCACACAGCATTTTTATTTATTATTATTTGCATTAAACTTTTTGAACAAATCACAGTTTTTGAGACTTGCGATATCTTACTTCAGCTATAAATAAAAAGACAATCGTTCAACATTTTCTTGATGAACAAATCTTATTTATTGATTTCACTTAAAATACTGTAAATATATAGATGAGCTCAGTTATTAAAAAATGTTGTCACTTCCAAAATTTGTAGTTTCAAATGAAATGATTTTGAAATTATCTAGGCAGCTGCTGTTGTTGCTGATCTCATGGAAGAAGCAAAACTCGCGATCCCTAAATGCCTTTGGAAACATAGTCCAGTTGCTCTTCGTGCTACAGCGGGCTTTCGATTACTTCCTAAAGAAACCGTTAAAACTATATTGCAGGAAGTAAGTGATTGACAATTATGTTAACTTTATTCATTTGTTTTATCAAATGTTAAATATTTATCTATTTTTACTGGATGGCATGAAAAAATTGATTTTTTTTCAATATATTTGTTCAGTATACAGTCCTTGGTTATCTAATTATACTAATAATAAACCTTTCAGAGATGATGTCAAATATTAAATATCATTTCACTAATGATTTGTATTTTTGATTGCATATTGTTTAACTGATGGCATTATGCGTATTTCTGCAAGTGTTGCTCTTCATTACAGCTTGAAACTGTTTTGCGTGATTCACCGTTTTTGACTGGAGAAGATCCGGCTACAGTTCTTGATGGAACTGATGAAGGCATTTTTGGTTGGTTTACTCTGAATTACTTATTGGATCGTTTAGAAAGTTTGACGCAAGAATCTAATGGTATTAAAAAGTTTGTCTGATCAATGATATTCATTAAAAAGAAACAAACAAATTTATACAGCACAGCGTTCAACGATCAGTGAAGAATTAACTGCTGCAGCTTTTGATCTTGGTGGCGGTTCAACTCAAGTGACTTTCCTTTTGACAGGTAGTGAGGAGCAGTATCCATCGTCATTTATCAAAGAAATAACATTGTTTTCAAAAAAAGTGAAACTTTATACGCACAGGTAATTCCATTTTGCATTACAATGCATCTAAATGCCATGTGCAGAAAAAATTATTTTTCAGTTATCTTGGAAACGGTGTCATGGCTTCTCGACTTAACATTTTGCGCATGTCAGGAAAATCAACAGGAACAGTGATTTCTCCTTGCATAGCTGTTGCTGATGAGCTGAATTGGAAATTTCAAGAAACAAACTATAGAATACTGTAGTACTCCGTTTTTTTCTTTTTATGATTTTCCTAATTATTCTTTCTTATGTATTACAGTGGTAGTTCTGAATATGGTTTTGACAACTGCTACAAAAATGTTCGAAAGCATGTTTATTTGTCTTCTATACACGAGGCTGGTCGATTCATTCTGGGCGATTTATACGCATTTGGTTATTTTTACGATCATGCTTTAAAAATCGGTATAATTAGCACTCAAGGAGGGAATGTCACTGCTGCTCAGTTTTTGGTCGCTGCTAAAGACGGTAAATTTGATTAAAGTTCAATTTTATAATTTATAATACTGTTCTGTATAAAGCGTTGACTTACTTATGGCTATGATTTATTTAATATTTGATATAAACTGAATTGTTCATTGTGAAAAAATAATTTTGGATGATTGTTGTATGAATGTATAAAATTTGTTGCTGGATGAAAAATTGTTAATATTTTATTTTCAATTTAGCGTGTTCAAAGACAGAGAATTTAAAAAATGATTTTTGGAAACCTTGGCAATGTTTAGATCTAACATACATCTACGCGCTGCTAGTTGATGGTTATGGAATTGCAGCTGATCGCAATATTACAGTAACTTTGGCTTTTTTCTATTTATAAATTACATAAATTTCAAAGTATTTGTTTTTATATTTGATAGATTGTGAAAAAATTACGTGGTATGGAAATGAGTTGGGCTCTAGGCGCAGCGCATCATCTAATAAATACATTTCATGAAAGCAAATCAAAAAACAATACAATTACTGAAAACGATTTGAATAAACGCACCTCTGAACAGCTAACGCAAACTTGTACAAATTATTGGTCAGAATTTCAAACTTACCTACTTAGTCGTTTTTACAATTTAATGTCACTGTTTGATTTATTAGAATGAATGTGAAAATGTTTTCCAAATTTTAACAACAACATTCAATTTGATGTTGATGTTTAATTATAAAGCAGTGATGTGATGTTTTATGCAGTTTTGATTTACGATTGAAACTATTATCACTTAACAGGAAACGTGTATACGTACGACGAAGTTGAAAAGGTTACACTGTAATAAATTCGTTTAACAATTGTTTGAATAATAATTTTCGTGGAAAGGTTTTATTAAGTGCACTTCTAAAGCAGAATTCTAACATAAATCAAGAATAATGATCACGGTAAGATAATAATGTTTAATGATGTTGTGATGACAATCGTTCAAGCATTGCAATTTTCCTTCTTAAACTGTACGGTTCTACAACTGTTAACAATACAGTCAGGACGTACAACAGAAAAATAATAATAAACCACACAATTGCAGTCGGTTGTATTGGAACTGGCATACAACCGAAAATGGAATCGTCGACTACAACTTTCAAAGAGTGAAAATAATTCAGAAGTGCTTTAAGCATGTTTTGTACAGTGTCTACGCTATCAATGGAACTGAACAAGAGTTCAATTCCGCTGAGGAACTTTTGCCTGTCGATTGATGTTAATTTTTCCATTGTATCAAGCCGATAACGTTGTTTGTTGAATACAATTCCATCATAAAAGAGTCGTTCAATTGTTAACAAGCAAGCTGTGAAGCTCAAATGCATCGCAATGTAAATAAATTCAGATATTGAGATGAACTTTTCATTCACGATCGACTTTTTCAATTGCTCAAAATCATGCGGAAAATATAACTCTTGAAAATAATTCCAACATGACACTATTATTGGTGTCAAAAGGGAAATTGAAAGAAATGTATATTTCACAACTGACATAACCCAGCGTACTGTAGACAAGGATGAATTACTGAAACTGTTTTCACAATGATTCTCAATTGCAGTTTGAGAAGCAGAACCTTGAAACATCGAATCGTCTAGTTGTAGAGAATGAGAGAAAAAGTGTCGAAATTTTGTCATTAATTTTAAACTATTTTCAGCACTTGATTTTAAATTTTTGTAAGTGTTCGACGCACTGTGACAGGCACTTTCAGCAGATTTAATTGGTCGACACATTGGCTGAGTTAAACTAAGTTGTTGACAAAAGTTAGTAGGGAAATTAATCAGCTTATAAAAAGCATCCGAATTTATGTTCACTTTTTCATTGATAACTTCACTACTAGCATTATCATTATTTTGACGTATTTGTTCTAGATAGTGAAACTGTTCCTCATTGAATAAATGATTTCTCGTTGACATCTGCAATATATCTTCGCAATATTCTTTTACCGCGGCCACTTGCTGACTACAATGCTGGTAAATATTATTCAATGTTTCAATACAGCTTGCTTTGATTTCATTTTCAGAAGCCAGTATCGAGTCGACTTGATGATTCAATGTGCCCATGTGATTCAACAAAGGCAAGATGGTTGTGTCGACTGATGTCGCAATTTTGTGCCAAATTTCCCCAGTATCATTTATACGTTTGTACATGCGAAAAAATGCATTATCGTACGCACTCTGCAAATGCTGCTGTTCAATGGTACCACGACTTTGGGCACAACTGATAGCACCATTAACGCGTACCACGTTCTCAATTATACCTTCACCAGGCCCACCCACACAAAGACTAAACAACACTGCCAAAACTGTCGCACGACCTGAACAACTGGCCATATTCAATAATGATAATTTTGAAATAAGCTGCGCTTTTTTGAAAAACACTGATACAAATGCAACAAGCACAACGCAGCTACAACCGATTGATAGGGAAATTTTCAAATTAATTTTCTCCTGCCAAACGCACCAAATGACAATCACCGTTCCAAGCCACAAACCATAAGCTGTAGAAATCACCATCTTTTGCAATTCATTTCGACAACAAATATTGAATCTCAACGCCATTCTTGCACACCAAACTGAGGCAATATTCAAATCAATACATAAGAAAACAATTAAACACAAATACTACACATTCACTATACACCAACCATATCTTCACATTATCGAAAATCAACAATTAAACAAACACAGAAAAAAACTCGTATTCGTTTTAAAATTAAAATCACACTGACAGTACTGATTAAATTTAAATTCATTAATCCTATTAATTTATTTACATATAAAAACAAACTGTTTTACTTCTGTCTAATTTTTCCTTCTTCTTCTTCTTCTTATTGCTTTCTTCCTTTTGTGTTATTTTATTTTTAGAAAAAACTTAAATAATACTTCAAATGACGGTTACTTTCATAACTTTAAACGTTTCATTGAAGATTTATAATGCTTGACTGTCTTCAATTTGGAATAAACACTATTTTGTTGCGCAATAATTTCAAACTGCTGCTGATAATCACAATTCCTATTCAATATAAGCAAATAAAGATGCAAACAACAATTCTTATCAATCACTCAGATGCATGCTTGTGCTAATGTCAACAATTCATTGCCATTATTGTTTGCTTCTTCTTCCCTTTGGTGAAAGCGTTCGATCAATTTTGCACAAACATAAAGATTTTCTAACAATTCACATTCATTAACAAATAAATCATCCACAATTAAATTTCCTCTCACACATCTTACAGAAATAAATTAAACATTTCTTTTCCAAAAATCAATTTAATAAATACTTTAAATTTACAAAAGCTTGGCATAATTAATTTCGCTGCTACTGCTGCTGCAATTCTCATAGTGCTACCAGTATGTCGTTAAAAAATATCAATTTTTATTTTATATTATAATACTTTCATTTAATAAAAAAAGGAAAAGTTAACATGAAAAACATATAACTAAAACTAGTACATACTGCTCATATCTTCAGACCATACCTGACAATAGTTTACTTTAAATTGCTTACATATTCATATCTGTCAACATAACTGCTAATACATTTCTCTTTTTTCATTTTCATTTAACAATGCCTAACAGTTCTTCTTTCAATAAACTTGAATTAATGTTTAATGAAATCTAAATTGCTAGTCCAAGCGCAATTCGCTTGACAACATTGCTTTATATTATTTTATCAATAATGTCATATTTCACAGCTTTGCTTTTCAATCAGATCTAAATATTATTTACAGCTAATTTATTCATCATAAATTCAATAAAATAATGTCATTGATTGCATCAACAGAACTGCTATTTACATTATTTTTTAAACTTCCTGCTGCTAAAAGGTTAAAAAACAAACACTCCACATGTAAACACAAACTCGTCATAAACCAAAGATCAAGTAAACAGCATTAAAATTCATTGTAACAATGCTTTTCCAGAGTTGTTTGTTTTCATTGCTTTTTCCCTTTTAGAGTGTATTACAATATTTTACAGCTAACTTCTATCTGCATAGGCAAACAAATAGAAGATACATGCTAATTTTAGTAAACTTACATATCAGTTACAAGTCAAAAATGTAAATATCAACAGAATTGCATTATCATTAATTGATTTTGTTAAATAATTTTAAGTATATTTTATTTTCCTTTTTTCTGATTATTTTAATAATGCCTGTATATTTTCACCAACAAATTGCAGCTATATCAATATTTCGCAATATTCTGCTGTTCTGAATAAAATTCAACAATAAATGTTCAATGGCTTTCAAAAAGCCATTTCTCGTAAAAACAGTATGCATACCCCAACACAGTTCTCTACGTCCAATATCTGACATGACAAATTTTAATTGAACTATTTAAATTTAAAATTACGGAGAAAACAATTCACATCATTTACTGGAAAGAAGATAATTTCAACCGCAGATTTTTCTCCTCAGTGATAGGAATTAATTATCATAAAGTGCGCCTGTTCTGCAATGTCAACTGAAATATTTGTCTTTCAATGTGTACATTCAGCGTTTTTCATTCTTAAACACTCTATCATCCACGTGAAACTTATACCGGGTAAAATATTTAAAAAATGATATATTAACAGAATTTGAATATTTTACCGAATTTATAAATGAATAAAAAACATAAATAATTCTGTTGAAATATTATCAAAATTTAGTTATTGGGAATTTAACTAAATTAAAGAACAACAATATTACCGGAATTGCATGAACGGCGCAACATCCATTACATATCACTCTACTATAAAGAATTGCGTTGGTTGTCAAAGCAGGATGAACATTCAAAAGCAAGCGATCAGAAATAAAATCTTATTTTTAGTGTTACTACTGTACTCCATATGACCCTATTGGCAAAAGCCTGAAGATAAATATAGCTGTGGTTAATTCAATAAAGCCTTAAGAATGTAAATAATAAATTTTTGAATACAAAACTGTATCTTCTTACTTACATACGCCTGGTAAAAGTTCCCGCATCACAATGGCGTAAATTCAAGTACCGTAATCGTTTATTTTACCTAAAAATCATTTGACTGTAGTTTAATGGTTTTTTAAATTTTTATTTCCTTGTCGCCGTCATCATTGTTTTTATGTTCAGCAACGCTGTGCTTTTTGTGCCACTATTTTATGAACACTACTTTTTTGATGTATTTAATATTTTATGTATAATTATTTTACAGATGCTTGAGTTTAGGATAATGAATGAAGCGCAGATTATATATTATAAAACTTTTGAATACAATAGAATTTGACTAAATTTTATTTTAGCACAATCAAATTACTATTGCAACCCTATAAAAGCAGTACTTTGATGATAATTTTTGATAAATAATGTCGTAACATGAAAGTTAATGTTTTTTTTTTCTTGCTAATAGTGTGAAATGTTTGATTTATTTAAAAAAAATTCATTTTCATATTACACTTTCGTAGTTGGATTAGAGTTTTTTTCAGTGTTATCATGCTTTTTATTATAAACAGAATTTGACACTTGCATCAGGTGCTGATAATCAATTTAGTTGTTTGTTATTTTTGAACTACTATTTGGCTTGCATCGTTTGTGTTTGGGGGCGTTTGATAAATTGCTTCTTGTGATAATTTTCTTGAAATGCAACTTTTCTTCCTTATTTCAATATTTTAGCAGCATTTCATTTGATTAAAGCAGCGTAAACAATTGTTGCAAAAGGCATATTTACTTTTTTTGTGAAAAATTTTACTTTTGGAAATTATGTTGAAATAGGTTAGTTGTATTTCAGTTGAAGACTGATTTTATCAATGTGTTGAAGAACAGCATTTTGTGATTTGTCAGAATTTGAAGGTCAGTCTGCAATAGTCGTCAGGCTGTTCAGTGCATCGACCGTTTCTGTGTCCTTTTGCAAACTAGGAATGTTCAATGCTTGGCGGTTTTCACGTCACAATCAAGCATTGATTTTTTCTTCAAATTACCCAAAGGCAAATTATTTTTCCAACTTTCTCTTCAATTCTTTCGTAGCTGTTTGCATTTACAGTAGGATTGCTACGTTTAATACATATTTATTTCTACTGCAGATGAATCGATCTTCGATCTCCACTGCCGACAATATGCAGTGGACGGGAAATCCATTTGAACATTTTGTCAGTATCGCAGCCAAGGATAGGTTGAAAGTATATTCATTATGAATTTACTTATTTATTTACTTTTCTTTTTTCATTTTTATTCACTACTTAGTTTTCTTTTAGTACGCTTTCATGTCAATTGTTTTGGCGCCGATAAGAATAGCATTAGCAGGAATTATGTTCGGCATGGCCTACATGGCAGCAATAATAACATTATTCAACCTGGACACAAACTTTGAAAATCCTTTGAATGGCTGGAGACAGTATGTACTTATTATTTTTCTCATTCACATCAACCAATAATTAATTACTGATTTTAAAAGCGTAATGAGAATGTTTGAAAATTGGATTAAAACATGCATTAATCTTTTGTGGAACTTTGTCTAGCTCAGTTGCAATTGAAACCCTTTGTCAATGTTGACTCGTACTTCGTTGACTCTTTATTTCGCAGGACGAGCAAAGATATTGTTGCTCAGCTAATAATTATGAGTCATTTCATGATGGGCTTTCATCGTGTTAAAGTGAAAGGTCGAAGAGCTTTGCCAACTGAAGCTCCCATTCTTGTAATAGCACCCCATTCTTCTTTTTTTGATACTCTTCCATTCTGTTGCATTGGAGCACCATCCGTTGTTGGTAAAAAAAGTTTAATGAAAATTCCATTTTTTGGAAGTATACTTTTCTGTAAACAACTTGTTCCATTCTATTTCTCATTTATGCATATATATTCAGAATTATTGTCTTTGACTAAACCAATATTGGTCGACAGAAACGAGAAAGGTTCACGATCGTCGGCAGCCCATGAACTAAAACAAAGAGCCAATTTGGTATTTAACGGTGCAAAAAATAATGGTATGCAATGGCCCCAGATTGCCATTTTTCCTGAAGGTACTTGTACAAATCGGTCTCAGTTGATTTCTTTTAAGCCAGGTAAATTTTCAAATAATTCTTTCCATTTCATTTTTCAATTTCAATTATTGCTAGGAGCTTTCATGGCACAGCTTCCTGTTCAACCGGTATGTTTAAGGTGGCCAAATAAGTACGATTTCGTATCGTGGACTTGGGAAGGAACTGCTCCGTAAAAAAACCATAACATCTCTTTTAACCGTTGAATTTTTCAAAAAAAAATTCATTGTAATATTTTGTTTTTTTAAGACTGAAACTTTTTTGGCTCAGTGTATGTCAGCTGCAGACAAATTTAGAAATTGAAGTAACACATGGAAATATTTAACTTATGTACAAGTATTTTTACTTCTTATATTTGCAATATATTTTTTTAAGTTCTTACCTGTATATGTGCCAAATGAAGCTGAAAAAGGAGATGCTAATTTGTATGCACGTAACGTTCGGGCAGTAATGGCTCGGTGATTATGAGAATATTAATTACTTTCATTATTTTAAATGAATATAATATATGTGTATTCTTTATATTTTTGAAGTTGTTTGCAAATTCCTACTGATGATTATTATGTGGAAGATGCACGCTATCTTACGTTGCATGGAAAAGGCAAGCTGGAGGAATTTTTTGACTTATTAAACCGTTTAAAGTAAGCAATTAAATTTCCTTTTTTAAAATAACTGTGCTGTTTCATTATTTAATGATTAGTCAATTTGTCAATAACAAAAAACGGTTTATTGTTGATTTAAACATTTCATTATTTGTTGATTTAAGCATGTCATTATCAGTGGGTGAAGATTTGCACAGCTTGCAAGCTGTATGGAATTATTTGCGACATTCTGAATTTTCAGCGAAGCATTTTGCCGTTACATACAATGAATTTCAATCTTATTTGCACTTTCCCAAAGATCAGATATCGCTTCGTCGTGTGTTCAACATTATGGATTGGGTATAAAGGCAGAAAATAAAATGAAAAATACACATCCCATTCACTGAAAGATTGTTTTGTAGCAATGCCGTCGAAGAATTGATCTACGAGAATTTTGGCTTGCTTGTTTTTCAAAAAAATATACATCACCAATTTATTTGGATTATTGTCAAAAAGTTATTCTATTTTTATTGTTATTGCTATTATGTAATTATATGAGAATGATTTGAACGGTTTATTTTCCATTTAGATGTTTTCAACTACGGTAGAGTGTTTGAGTGAGGTGGATTTTGTGAAAATTGTTCGATTACCTTACGAACTGTCTGTCGCAGAAGCTAGACAATTGTATGAAAGACGGAAACGTTTTTTTTCTTCTCAGGAAAGAATTCCATCATCTGGTGAGAAATTGAAAACGAAATAATCATTCCAGCTCTTTTCAATTATTATACTTTCCAGATGTTGATTTCCAAAAACCGATGATTGTGGAAAGGAAAAAATTTTCATCATTTAATTTTCCACCCATTTTTCTCAGACGTCGTTGTATTGAAGTTTACTGACGATCGGCTGCAGTTAACATTATTCTACTGTCAGCTTTTGATGCAAGAAAATATTTTCAGTTTTTAATTGTTTCATTTGTGCTATTGCAAATAACTGTGTATCACATTACTGTTCTTTTTCTAACTCGGTTTGCACTGTTGTTGACGTTACAACGGGTTGTCATTTCATCCTGCCACTTTCTACTCGAATAACAACAAGTGATTTTATATTATTGCAACGACTGATTGCCGCATGACTATTATCATATTTAATATGATGATGATGATGATGATGATTATGCATGCAAATTTATTTCAACCCAGTCAATTCAAATTGTAAATATATATGATTGCATTATAAAAAACTGAAAGTAGAGGCAGAACTTACTGAATTCAAAAAAGAAACTATATTAGCATGTCACAACAGTGTAATTACTGTATAAATTGACTGTTTTGTGCTTTTTTTCTCTGATAAATTTTTAAATGTTCACCATTGACTTAACTAAACTACTGGCTTTCACAAATATTTATATATCAACGAGAGAACGGTCAACGATCTAATGCAAACGTGATGATGAATAATATTTTTCACCTTTGATCTAATCTAACTTTTCAAATGAAAATTACAAGCCAAAATTTCTAATATTTACAGTAAAGAAACTCAACAGCTATGAGACAAAAATAATGTGCAAAACTTCATTCATTCAACATTTTACAATGTGATCAGTGTACTTCCAAACAATGATTGGTTTTCGAGTTCAAAAATATTATAATGCAAAAAAGTGAGCTTTGATAATATATAAATAAAATTAATTATGATAATTGTATTATAAGGCGATAAAACAAACAACTATTGTTTCATAAAGTACAAACTACTGCTAACGGTTCTAAGCCTAAATAACTTGCACCGCATCCCGTGGTTAAATTTAAATTCAAATTGAAATCTTTAACAAAAAGACAAATCTTACCTTCAAATCTTTAACTTCAATATTCTTATATTGAAGCTCCGCTGAAGAGTAAATTAAAATTTCGCCAAAAGCGATATAATACAAATGTATCAAACTTGCAAGTCCAACAATTAATTGAGCAGTTATCAACTTACTGTCACTTATATAGTAATCTGACATTGAGGTACAATTATTGCAAAGTAAAATATTGCCTAACTTTGACTGCAGTTCTTTTACTGATTAATCATTCTAATCGAATTACAAGGCATCAAATAAAATGTGAATTATTTATATGATTTGATACTTTAACATCTTTAAAAAATTTTTAGTTGATTTAATGCTGTTTGATAGCTTTTTTAATAATGTAAAAGAAGTGAATGCTAGCTTTCAGATTTCCTTCAACAATTTTATTCACTTTATAAATAACTGCTGTTTATCATCACATAATGGAATGCTTCAGCTCATATAATGCAGTTTAAAAATTTGTCATAAAAAATAAAAAGTTCCGTTTGTAATTTATCGTTTCAAACTGCAATGAAAACATATCTTTATTAAATAAAATAAAAATGAAGAAAAACATATTCAACAACGTTCAAATATTTTATACAGTTCAGGAAGATCTGTAAGTTTGAAAATTTTTCTGTCGGTGACCAATTGTGTAGGCGGTAAAAATTTTGCCTTCAGTGCTCTGCATAGCACATTTTCTATGGTCCATTTCCACGAAACCGGCTGTATCAAAGGAGACATAAGTTCATCTGAACAGTAAGTTGCTTTCAAGGAATAAAATTTAGCAGTCTGCCTGGCAAACGTGTCAAAGCATTCCTTTTCATGAAACCAATTCACATTGCAAAGCAAATTCATCAAATAATTTGGCAAACCTTCTATCTGCGGCAAATAATTTTTAACAAGCATCGGTAACGATATTAAATAATCGTCTTTAATTTCCAACGCAAAGTAATCCCACAACATTTGCGCTTTTGCATTGAACAACTGTACACCCTTTTCCACATCAACCTTCTGCAGCTGACTGTCATTTGATGGTGAAGATTCACTTCGAGAAGCTTTCTGAACTTGAATTGCAATGTTCAATAAATTTCGAATAGAAACTGGTTCGGTTATACGAAACGAATCAAGATTACCAAACCGCATTATTAAAATCTAAATCAAAAAATTATTCATAAAATTATAGCCATTTCAAAATAAAATAAAATAAAACGTGAAAAGAATAACCATATTACTTGATAAAACAGTTCCTCACTTATCACCTCCATATCGATCATGTACAAACTTGTTGAACATTGCATGAGTGTAAGTTTTGGATTTACGCAGCCGACAAACGTGTGCATACGAAACAGATTTCTCAATTCTACTGAACTATTTTCACAAATTTGTTGCTGCAACTCCAATACAGATGTAAGATTCAGCACACGCTTATTCACAGCTTTGGACTTGTCAGGCGCCAGAGAACTGCTATTTATTTTATCCTAGAAAAGGAAAGTTCATACAAATATTAAATTCATAATATTAATATACTTTTTTTTCTTTGACTTGATCACTTTCTTCGGAATTCAAATTGACAACAGAATCAGGAAACGTCAAATGAATTTGTTCAGAGGATAAGGCGCTGGAAGTGTTCAAAAATTCATCTAATTTACGATCATTACAATCCACACGGACAATATGACAATCTTGTACAGAAGTTGAAAGAGAGGTAGACAAAAATGAATCACGATTTGCACTTCTCTTCGGTCGTACCGTTTGCACGGCAAGAAAACTACGTGACTTGTCTCCGGCTAACAACGTTTTATCGGCTGCTTGCAATATATTTTCCACAATATCAGATTCATTCATAAAGCTAACCTCAGCTTTGGTAGGATGCAAATTGACATCTATTAAATGTGGAGAAATTTCCATTGATATGTAAATAAATGGATAACACTGCTTTGGCAGATAATTTGAATAAAGTGCCTGAAATCCTCTCTTCAATGCTAAACATTCTACCAGTCGGTTGTTAATAAACAAGCACATCGTGAACTTTTTCGAAGAATAGCTGGTGCTCGAAATTAGACCATTAGCTTTAAAGCCTAATTTCGGTTCAGTGCAATCAAAAGCAATGAGCTCTTTGGCAACTGATGATCCAAAACATGTTGCCAACTTTTCATTACTACTACCTTGTGCTGTTGTCTTCAATTCGCTGACGTTTCTTTCTTCGCGCTTCAAACTGAAACCAATCGACGTAAAATGAATGGCAAATTTTGCAACCAAATCCACAATCCTATTCCATTCATCGACAGAATTTTTCATCAATCGCTGTCGAACTGGATTGTTGTAAAATAAATTTTCCACCGAAATTACAGTTCCTTGATTACTAGCTAAAGCTTTCGGTGGTTCAGACATTTTTTCACCTGCAAGTTAACAAAAATGCAATTAACTTTTTTCTCATTTGAACAACATTACATCTGTAATTTAAACAATCCACACATATGTGCACATATAATTTGTAAGCAATACCAACCGTTAAATCTACATTCATAACCGACTACAGAATCCGATGTTTTCGACGTAACAGTAACATGAGCAACGCAACATATAGACGACAACGCTTCACCACGGAATCCAAGTGTTGAAATATTTAACAAATCCGTAAATTCTTCAAGTTTACTTGTAGCATGACGTTGGCAAAGCACAGGAAAGTCATCACGACGGATTCCGCATCCGTTGTCCTAAGTAAAATAAATTATATGAAAACTTCAATTGCGCATCTTTATCTGAAATTTAAACCAATACTATCAGTTATGATTGCATAAGCTAATTGCATCCTGCAAAAAATTGAAAAAACAACAATTATTATCGCTAATAATTACCTGAATTCGAATTAACTTCAGACCACCGCCAGAAATTGAAATGTTTATTTGATTAGCGCCGGCATCGACGCTATTCTCCATAAGTTCTTTCACAACATTCATAGGGGTCAAAATTACTTCTCCTGCTGCAATACGGTCGATCACACATTTTTTCAAAGGTTTAATTGGACGAGTAGAATTCATTTTAACACAAAATAGGTTATATTTCTATCAAAAAATGCTTTCCTTATAACAATCAGAATTTTTAATTGTCATACAGTACTTGTATAAATGAATTCAAGTACAATTTCATACGGAGAAAATTAATTATGCAAACGAGACTGCTTATGTGTTGCAAAAATTCCGCGTGTTACTTACATGCGTTAAATCAGAGCTCATTGTAAACAAAAACTCATTTATACAAATTATTAAAGAAAATTTTTACTTTTCAAATGTTATTCCTGGTTAAAGAGTTACAAATTTTTGAAGCTGAAAAAAGACAGCTAAAAATAAATCAGCAGTCAGAACAACAAAATACTACTTTTAGATAGAGCGCGGTAGATGAGATTGATAGATCAAGCGAGATAGATACTATTTTTGGCGCAACTACAGCATTTATTAAAGACTTTTAAAATTCAATCAAATTGACGGAACTGGTCAAACAAAGCTATGAATTTACGCTAAACAGTTTAAACTGTACTCATTTTTATAATTAATACGCTTAAAGCATCCGATTTTATTAGACGCTATGAACAGTAATAAATTAAAAGCTGTGATGCAAAATGTAGACATAAAATTGCTGGTTAGTGTAGTTGTGTGGCTTTATCTTAGCTAACCTGTAGGTCATTGTTAAAACTGGGTCTAACGCTTCTCATCTCATTGCCACTGGTTTTTCTTCTCAGATTCTATGTCAGCTAAGAGTAGTCTGATTTTACAAATTGCTATGAAAGTAGTTGTGCAGCATGAGTCAGTAAATTTACTTGCCATTTCTAAGCCAAGATCTTACTAACAAATATTTGCTGTTATTCTTGAAGACTTCTTGAGCAAAACTGGTCGCTCTTTTGAACAGTGACGTTAGCTGAAAACCAATGTTGCAAGAATGCGGTTAGTCAACAACACAGTTTGTGGAAATTACCTTGACGGACGCTGTTAAGAATGCTAAAATTTGCTAGATATTTTTCATCAATCCACTTTCCAACAGTATCTGTTAAATGATATAGTACTTTCTTAAATTAATTATTATTTAACTGTAAACATTTTTCTCATGGAATTTAACCGTCCACCACTGCCAGTTACAATTATACCGGCAAGTGCTATACGGGCTGACAAGACATTACTGCGAAGAGTTGGCTTAAACAAAAACTTGCCTCAACCTTATCCAGCTTATGCCTTTTACACACTGCCTTCAGCTCATCCAAAACGCCGGCAATTTGCCAGTTTGCCCAGAGAACATGCTGCATCAGTGAATTTAGCTGCACAGACTTTACCAACTTCACATGTTCGTCTCAACACAGTTTCAGGTCCATATAAATATCCTGAACCTTTGTATAAAAAATCTACAATAATTGGTCATTTCAATAATCGATACATTGCTGCAACGACCAGACCTTCTCACATTTATTCCACACATGGAAAATATTCCAAACCAACAACTTATCACGCATGGCTACGTTATGCACTGAAAGTTATTCAATTGGTAAATATTGAAAGAATATTTTTTATTAAAACAATAGCATCATACTACAAAACTTTCGTTAATAGATAGCTTTGAAAATCAGAATTATTTTCTATCATTAAACAACATTTGCCAACAGATTTGAATGCCAACATTTATTTTATTTCACTCCATCACAACACCATCTGCGTACAATTCTTAGGCATTATTTATTTATTATTAATTTTACATTTTCAGATTTGTTAAAAACAATTTTTAAATAAAAGCATACGTATTAAATATAATTTGATTTTTATAAGTACTTTTACATAAAACAATTCTGTTTTTTTAATAAAAGTCATAATAGCAAACACTTGGTAGCTGGCTGTAAGAGTTAGGTATATTTGAATTTACAAATTTGAATGCAAACAAAACCTTCAAATGCTAACATATTTGTTATAGGTTTTAGCTGCTGCGATATTAGCTTGTGTCATTATTCCAGCAAACAATGAACCATTACAATCATTTTATGCCAGAACTAAATCACTTGGTCAACTATTTGTCATTGCAGTGACAATAATTTCACTTGTTATTACATCTATATTTGCCGTGACTGTATTCATGGCCAAAACCTCTTTCACATGGAGAAATATGGTCAGCCAATTTTCATTATTCTATTTCTTATTGATTAAATTCCTTAAACAGAAAATTCATATTAATTCTTATTAAAGTCATCGAATAAAACAATACTTTTTAGGATAGAATTTCCAGTGTCGTACTGACCATTCTATACATTGCTGCGACTGGTATGGAAATTTGGTATGCTGCGTGTTATCCACCATTTGGCAAGCATTTTCCAGATTACTGCCATTCTTCACTTTGGACAATTGCCGCTGTAAGCATAGCTTTTACTTATCTTTCTTACAATTTAAAATTTACTTTACAATATTTCAATTTAGATATTTGCATTCTTAAATTTAGTCATTCACGCAACTGATCTGATGCTATCTCTACGTGACGGAGTCAGCTTGCCTTAATACCACATTTTATAAAGCTCATCCAAATAAAGTATAGTTGATAAGAAATTACCATTGCTTTTATTTAAAACAACAATGCTGTAAATGTTGGAATTCCAACAAAAACGTGATAATAAACTCAAACTGTATTAAATAAGAATGTGCTGAATATATAAACACATGCATATATATAATGAATATCAGATATAAAACTGCAATCAACCTTTTCACTCTGATGAAGAAAGAATAAATGGCCAAGAAAAAATTATTATAATAAAAAGTTTTGATATTCCATTTAGATTGTATAATGCATAAAACTGCAAAGAATTCTTTTAATATAGTTTGGGAATTAATAATACCAATATATATATAAGCGTTCAAAAGCCTTCGCTATACTGGCGAGATTGTAAACGTCTGCTTATTTGTTCCAAATGGCGTTTTGCCTCGCATACAGGAAAATTCTCCATGTCATAATAATCTGGTGCGATTCTAAGCAACCTACAAATAATTTTATGATCAAGTGCAATCTCAAATATACAAATGCAGCAGAAAAAAAATCTTTTTTTATGAATTAAACTCACCATTCTGGTTTCACGTCTGTCACTGTACGAATGTAATTTTTCGAAGTAAGAACAAATTCATTGTACAATACCCATTCCGGCTTATGATCAAGCACTGTGCTTGGATGCAACTGTACCACCTGATTATCTTTAACAGTCAAATAGCTGCCGTTTCGTTCCAAATGTGCTACCTGAAATTAATTTTAAAAAATTAAATAATAACAAAAATAAAACAATAGTGCAAAAAGAAACAATTTACCTGCATAAAAAAGCCACTAACCAGTGCTTTTCTGATATTTGTATAATAATCTCGACTTGTAAATTCAGTACTTTTTCTTTTCAATCCAAGACGATCCATAATTCGACTAAGCTGCAACCGAACGTTGTCTGCATTTTTAATATTTCGGTAGTTGATAAAATTATCGTAACACCACTGCACGTCTTCATGGTCTAAAAAATTAAACACAAAAACAGATAACATCCATGAACGTCCAAATCAACACCAATAGTAACGAACGTACTTTGCTTGAAAGCATGATATACATTCAATAATGTCAAATGGTCGCCATCAATATGTGCATAGCGCATCTTCGCTTCATCTGCAGCTTTTCTTGCTTCCGGGGGTCGAATAAAACACTGAGGCACTGTAATAGATTATCGCCGCGGAAAAATTAATTACGCGTCCCGAAAAAAATCTCATGGATCCATGTGAAAAAAAGACATTTCATCATTTTAACAAAACATGCAAATTTAATTTAAAATGCTAAACTTATTCCCATGTTAATTTCACATAAAACATAATTTCATTAATTATGAGTGCTAATTACCTGCAATTTACAATGTATTTTTTCTCACAATCCAACAACACCTTTTTAATTTCAAAAATAATAAAGTCACAATATTCTTAAATTATCTGTATAAAACTATTATAGACATATATATATTCTTAAGCAAAAATAAAATAATACCGCCACCATCATGCAATAATTAACTCTTCGTCTGAAGCTGTTACAAACTCAATTATTCAAATGTAATATTTTATTTACACAATTTACATGATAAGTCGGAATTTTATGAATTTCTAAAAAATCTTGAAATTGTTCACATCAATCATACAAATTGAAATACGAATTTATTAAGAATAAAAACCACATAAATAATATTAGTAATTAATAATTAAAAAAAAACTTTTTTGACTAACCTGACAGCATTGCTGTAATGGTGAGGATTTCATTGGAACAGTTGTAATCGCAAGAAGCAATCAGCATTTTCGACAACTGTGGATCAAGTGGAAATTCAGCCATTATGGAACCAAGTGGACTCAGTTCTCCGTCATCGTCCAAAGCGCCCAGATAATTCAACATTTCCAAAGCACGCATCAGTGTCTCTGGAGCTGTTCAAATGCAATAAATTACAAAGAACCAAAAAAAAAAAGAATAACACATTAGAAAAAGATAAAACAAAAAACCTGGTGGATCCATAAAATCAAAATGTACTAAATCTTCAACACCAAGTTTTTTCAATTCTAGCACAACGCTTCCTAGGTTAGAACGTAAAATTTCAGGATATGTCTGCGGAATCATGTCTTCATGAAATGCTTTTTCCGTGTATAGTCGAAAACATTTTCCGGGTCGAGTTCTCCCGGCTCGTCCGGCTCTCTGCATTGCTGAAGCTTGACTAATCGGAGAAATTAGCAACGACTCAACGCGTATTCTTGGATTGTACACCTCAAAATAATTTTTAAATAATTACACAAAAATAATTACAACTGTTAAAACATAGTTGATAATATTCACCTTTTGTTTAGAAAAACCAGGATCTACAACAAACACTACTCCATCTATCGTTAATGATGTCTCCGCAATATTCGTCGAAACAACACATTTACGCCCTATAGCACCATTTGGACGTTTTTCAGGTGGTAGTTCAAAAATTTTCTGCTGCATATTCGGTGGAAGTGTCGAATATAACGGTATGCAACGCAGCTCACCCACTTCCGGTCCTAAATTATCAACTTCTTTCTTGATCCGCTTGCACACTTCTTCAATTTCCTACAATAAAACCTCCGTCAAAGATGTCCACATTTCCTAAATATGTTCCTCAAATTCAATAATAAACATACTTCTTGTCCTGTTAAAAACACCAATATATCTCCTTCCACTTCTTCGCAAAGATGAATTTGTATGACTGTCCTGACTGTAGCATCCACATAGTCTCTTTCCGCTTCAGGAGTATAAAATATTTCAACAGGAAAAGTACGCCCAGGCACTGCCATCAGTGGAGCATTGTTAAAATATTGCTAAAATATATTTCAAAAAAATAATTCAAACAATACAAAAAAAATTATATTAAATAACTTTTTAATTAAGCATTCAAAAATAATAACAATGCAAAATAAGCACTGCAAAATGCTATTTATAAAGTAATTATAAAAAACAAATTTTCACAGTATACTTTTTGACAAATCAAAATTTTGTAAAACCAACAACCTAAAGTGTTATATACAAGATAAATGTACAAAGTAAAAATCCCACTAGCCAAAAGTTTGGAATTCTTAAAACTCTGGATCACTTCATAATGCATCGTTCGATAACAAGGACTTATAAACTCATTTAGAAATCTGCAATGTTTAACATAACACAACAATTAATCACCGCCAAAACTATGCAAAATCCAATTCATCAACTTAAAATTAATGCTCTTGCAATAACAAATGCTTCACAAAAAAGAAAACTTAAAAAGACACTTAAAGAAAACTTATCATGCACCAAAAAGCAAAATTTAGAAAGTTACCATTACATAACGTCTTTTCAAATATATGATAAGTGCGCATGTCACAAATAAATACACATTAGTAAAATTTATTTAACATTTATGTTAGTTAAACTTCAGAGATAAAATTACAATCAGTCATGCATAATTTTATTTAACAAATGTAAATGCTTATGCAAATGTATATACATGTCTAAGGTGATAAATTACAAGAAATGTAAATACCTGAAATTTTCCGGCATCCAATGTTGCACTCATTACGACCACCTTCAAATCGGCTCGTTGTTGTGAAACTTCTTTAATAAGTCCCATTAAAATGTCCGTAGCTAAAGTTCTTTCGTGTGCTTCGTCAAGAATCACTACACCATAACTGTCCAACAGTGGATCAGACATTGCTTCTCTTAATAACATGCCATCTGTTAAATATCTGAAAAAACAATTATTCGAAAACCAAAATAATCAATAATATCATTAATTCACTTCAAAAATGTTCTTGGAGAACTGCAGTCCTCAAAGCGAATGCTGTAACCAACTTCCATGCCGAGGGATACATCCATTTCTTCGGCAACTCGCGCTGCCACTGACATGGCAGCTACTCGCCTGGGCTGTGTGCAAGCAACAGATCGTCGACCACCTTTAGATGTCAAAGCACCTTTCAGTCGAACATAATCGACACACCACTGTGGAATTTGTGTTGTTTTTCCAGAACCAGTTTCACCAACTAACACTAATATTTGACTCTGACGCAGCATTTCCATAAATTTATCATGATATTCAAATATTGGAAGATGTTTTCTCTTTTCCAGAAATTGAAAATAACTTTCAGAATAAGGCAAACCTGTGAGAGGATTTCGAATGACTTCTGAACTCCCATGTGCAGCTGCTTTTGGATTGTTATCCGCATCAATGTTTCCAACGTTAGAAGAAACTTCATCTGCATGAGTTGAAGCACTCCAACGTGGAATCTTCACTGGCTTAACATCTATTCTAGCCTTTTGAGACATAACTAAATTCGCACAGACGCAAAACTATTCTCTACAAATAAATCATTCACATCAAAAATTTACATTCACATGCTGACGACAATTGTACAAAATTTTTTCAATAATTCACATTTAGCAAATTTTAACAAAAACTAACAAAAAACAGAATTTCAGAAATTAATCTAGTCAAGACTTACTCTTAAAAAATAACAAATCTTTCCCGTTATAATACAAAACGACTAATTCAAATAAAAATCACCAGATTTCACAAAGCACAAATATTTGACAACTCCCCACTTACAGTACATTATAATTGACAATCATGATCAACCGGACTAAAATTATTTAAATTAGTTTTGGAATTCAATAAAATAAATAGATGAAGCATTTTTCATTTCTAATGTGTCAAAATAAGACTACAATAACTACTCTATCATCAAGCACATCATACACTACTTGCCTTTACAGTAACCTTTACCAAATAGCATTTTAATACTTTTAAAAAAATTCAACAAAACAGTACATCTTTTCATTTAAAATATCAAAATATTTTTTATCTAAAATTCATTTCAGCCTGAAAATGATTTAATCAGTCAAGTCAACGATATAGTTGATCAGAAGTCAAAAATGTTGTCAACTGTGCGTGTGCGTAAAAATTCAACTAAAATTAAATCAAAATGAAAGGAACCAAATGGAATCTCAAAACCGAATTTTCGCACAATTCACATAACTATATATTATTGAATTATTTTACATTGTTGAATTATTTTACAAAATACATAAAAACAAAATGTCATACCTGGTAGTAAAAAATCAGGTTATGTTCGTGACAAAGAAAAAAGGTACCAAGCTACAAAGTCAACAATATTCCTAAAGAAACAAACTTTAAAACTATTTATAAAGAAATATAAATATTATCTATAACAAATCAGCCGCATAAAGAACAAAACATTGAACGGCACAATCATTCAGTAAACACGCAATAACTTACAATAAAAGTTCACATTACAGTATGACAAAGCTACTCAATAAACAATATCCAGTACTTATACAGTACAATCCAAAAATGTTTATAAAATATTGCATAAGAAAATTTGCGTTAAATCTGCGCTAAAATATTATTAAAGCAGTAAATGTTTTTATTTAAATAAGATCATTCAGTTCACAAACTGTTTTTTTAATTTCCGTTAAACAAATAGAATATCTTGTTCTACATTACTTAATTATGTCAATTCCAGTAAAATTTATAATTTAAAGCAATAAAAATCAAACCGACAAAGCGGAAAGAAAAAATAATTAATTTTAAAAAATCTTTAAGCATTATTTTGTTGAAGTTAGTTATGTAGTCATATATATAATAAATTTCAATAACGACGCTTGCATAAACTTAATTTTCTACAATATTTTCTGCACAGTATGATTAATCAAATACTAATTCATGGTTAATAAGTCATTGATCAACAAAGAAATTAGATTTTAGTTGTTTGACTTCTGCTATTTCATAGTGCACACACTTTTATATTTGGTCTTAGATTTATTTCTATAAGATGAATTCTTTTGCTGCATGGTAAAGCCTAATTTTCTTTGTTTGTTTAAATTTAATTATTTATCTTTGTTGTATAAAATCGAATATTCAGAACAACTCTTTGTCAATCTACAATTTATTCTGAAATATAGTTAATAATTTGTTTAGGAAAAGGTTATGAAGTAAAATCTTGAATTACAAAAGACTGGAGTTATTAAAAAATGAGTTACTGAGAAGAAACTTATACTTATTTATAAAAGGAAAGAACATTTCTGATAGAATGTACGGTTATGTATTAATGTACGAAACTTTTAGGCAGTATTGTCGCACTTGAAATGCGGTTTTCTCTTGCAAGATTGATGACTCATGTTGCCATTCATTCATTTGATATGTGGACGCAGCTTTCGTTTTGATCTATCTTTTGCAGCATGTGCCTCAGTTGCTGCTTTTCTTGGCTGGTTTCTTGGTGGTTATTTTTTGGAATTGGATTTTGTCAAAAACGAATCTTTGGTACTGAACAGAACTATTTCAACATCATACACAGGGAAACATAGAGCATCAAAGAAATACGAACAAATAAGAGCATTTCATAATTGCAATTCATGGAGTTGCTTCAACCCATACCGTTGTGCATCCTACGGCTCGAAGACATTGGCTTTTTATGCAATTTGGGATGATGAATATTTTTCATTAAATACGACAACATTGTCTGCTTTGCGAAAACTGCTTTATAATCATACTTATTTGAAAAAATATTTTATCACGAAACACAGCGAAGCATGTTTGTCAGTTTTTTTTGTCCAGCCAGACTTACACAACAGCTCTTTGCTCAGCGAACTATTTTCCAAAATACCTAGGTGACTATTTTTATCAGAAAAGCAAAAGTTGTGATACAATAAGTGATCTTATTGTTCGATGTGATTAAACTATAATTTATTTTCAGTTGGTATGAAGGCGAAAACAGTTTGATTTTTGACTTAATTGTCGATCGTTATCCAATGAATGACAGATTATTTGCCAATATGAAAACTGGAAAAGCAATGATTGCTTCATGCAGACTGCAGAAATTTCTTTATCGAAAAGATTTTGATTTGAAACTTCCGTACCTGATACCAACGGCTGGACAGCAAACAGTTTTCCAAACACATCACAGGCAACGTTGTTCACAATTTTAAAGGACCATTGAAAAAAATGTTGTTTTCTTGTTTATATTGCAGACCAAGACTTTGGCTCATTGCCATTGCGCAACCATTGACCAGTCGTCGAATGCAGAGAGATATCAGATTGCTTGCAAATCATTCTCCGTTGGATATTCTTGTACTTTCAACATGTTCTCTACTTCACATACGCAAGCATTGTTCCCTTCGTGGTCATTTGGTATCATATCCGGAAATTTTACAGGTCAAACTTTTAGAACATTTTTTTCTTACTTTGACTTGATAATATTTTAGCAGGTTCACTTTTGCCTCATATTTGGTGATTCGTTATTGGCAATGATTGAACTGAGTTATTCACTAATGACAGGATGCATCCCCATTATTGTTGGCAATAATTGCGTACTGCCTTTTGAAGAACTTATCGACTGGTCTCGGTGAGCATTATTGTTCAGTCTTATTAGCAAAATTTTTATTTTATTTTTATAAATATAGATGCTCATTACGCATTGCTAATGAACATTTACATCTGGTAATCAAGAAGTTGAAAGAGAATTATCCACCGGAACGAATTGAGATTTTACGTAATAATGGTCAGTGGATTTGGAAGAATCATTTTGCATCTTTCGAAACAATAATGCTCAGCGTATTCAGTGCACTTGAGCGGCGTTTATTTTCTCTACCTCCATTTTTGTGGACAGCAGGGAATTTAATTCTTGGCAAAGTTAGTTTATATGTGTATATCTCAAACTGTATGTTTTGTTTATTTGTCTTTTTTTAAGTCAAGTAGGCTGCTAGATAATCGACCATTGTTATTTTTAAATCGAAAGACTGTGTCAAATGGATTTACTGGTTTAATATTAAGTCGTGGTCAACAAGTACAGCTGCTCAACATTCTCACTGTGCTAGCTCAGGTTTCCTTTTGCAAGCATGTGATTGTCTCTTGTTCAGGTGATTTACCAACATTTTCAAAAGGTAAATTTATTTTCAAGCACTTTGTTTGACGAAATTAATTTTGAGAGTAGTTTTTAATACGTAATTTCACTTTTAAAAGTCATAAAAATGTAATTGAATTCAGCATCTTTTATATACTTTGTATTATGAAATTCAAAGGAATTGAAAGGCTATAAGATTGAAAAGAATGAATAATAGAAAGATTTTGTTTTTTTTGTTGATTAACATATGATGATTAATGATGCTATTTTAATATTGTTCTTGAAAATCTATTATTACAGTATGAAAATTTACTGTTGATATTTTTTTCGTATTTCTAAACGCCAGTTGTTTTCAAGGCAAATAATGTTGTGAAAAGAGGTAATTAATCATAAATTTGTAACTTTACAAAAACATTAATTTTTTTAGTATATTATGTTTTTTATGGATCATTTGTTATATAAATTACATAAACAAGAAAAAACATCACAACTAAAATTTCTATTATAATTCACAATGCTTAACATATTTTAGAATGGTACACATTACTGAATAGTTTAAAAGTAACGTTTTTCTTCAACGAAGAAAGCCACTTCAGGTAAAACTTGCACCTAGTGTAGTTGTATCGTTACATTGTAATTTTATTCAGAATTCCCAATGCAAAAAAAATTCACGAAGAGGCAGTACTACTAATAGATGAGTGTGACAGCATCACAGCTTCAGGAATTGAAGCTGCTTTCAATGTTGGCAAATTTTCTTAACAAAACTGCATAATCAAAAATCTTTTTTTCATATTTAAGGTTTGGCAGCAGTCTCCTTCACAGCTGGTCATCCTGGAAGAATATAGTGGTAGCAAGGTTAGCATCAATTACGGTGCAATATTTCACAAAGTTTGTTGCTGTTCTTCTTCAAATTCCAGATAACAATGCAGCAATTTGTTTTTTTCAGTTTTACATTTACGTAGCGAACAAGCTAAAATCAGCAACTGGTAATGTATGCGAAAAAACAATTTTCGAGATCCTGATTGCTCAGGCAACGAAATTTCCAATTCTCAAAGTGATTCATAACCAAATTGAAACAACTGCTTATTTTCATTTTATGCTTTGAACATATTTAGGTCGACGTTGGGCAGTTTCGAAATCATCCTGTTGACAAATGTTTTTCAAATGGAAGACAAGCTTTCTGTTCCACACTGATGCTGCAATATGTTAATCACATAAATAAATCTGATTTTTATGTCTATGCCGTAAAAAACAAATAAAATCTAATCTAAAATGTTTTATTAATCACTTGACTAGATTTCAAAACGGACCTTAAAGAAATTCTCATACTAATAACTTCAAATACCACAAAATTACTGAATCAAATCTTGGAATAGCGTAATGAAATCTAAGCGTTCGCTTTTGACGATTCTGCAACTGGATCAGGTTTGCTGGACAGACCAGTCAACAGCATTTTGATTTTCGCGATTGCCTTAGCCGGATCCAATCCCTAAAACAAACCGAGCAAAAAGAAAAAAATACAACCATAATTCACAGGAACAATTAATTAATAACAAACCTTCGGACAAGCTTTAGTGCAGTTTAAGATGGTGTGACAACGGAACGCAGAGAATGCATCGTGAATTTTCTCTAAACGTTCTTTGCAAAAATGATCACGAGAATCAATCATCCAACGATAAGCTTGCAGCAAGATTGCCGGACCCAAATACTTGTCTTGGTTCCACCAATAAGATGGGCACGAAGTGGAACAACATGCGCAAAGAATGCATTCATATAAGCCATCCTGTAAACTCTCGCATTAAAAATAAAATAACAACGACAAACAGTATATCTCACCAAGCGACTTCGTTCTTCCGGTGTCTGAAACAGTTGCTTCTCACCATAAACGTATTTTTCCTTGCGCTTCAACCACGGATCGATAGAGCGATACTGCTGATAGAATAAGTTCATATCCTAAAATAAAAACATACACACACATATACATACAACAGCAAAAGCAAGTCGTACCGGAACCAAGTCTTTGATAACGTACATATGTGGTAACGGATAAATTTTTGCTGGCTTGTTTAAGTTGGTGTCAATCTTGCTGAAACACAAAAAGTGGTTGAATATGATTAAATTATAATATTACATGAACAAACCAAATGCAAGCAAGCGTATTTTCACCGTTAATATTCATTGCACAGGATCCGCATATACCTAAAATAAAATTTTAATATGACAACAGCAAGCAATACAAGAATTAAAGTGAAAACCTTCACGACAAGAACGGCGAAAAGTCAACGTTGCATCTTGCTCGTTTTTGATCTTGATCAATGCATCCAAAATCATAGGGCCACAATTCAGCAAGTCAACATTGTAAGTTTGCAAATACGGCTTTGAATTAGGCTTTTCAGGATCATAACGATAGATCTGAAATTGCTTCATACCGGCGGTGGTCGAGCCATAACGAACACCCTAGACATTAAATTTATTTAAATTTAACTATGAACTTTGTCAAAAAAAATTCACAAAATCGCTTACCATCAAACATAATGTATTGTAATACTTTGGAACAGACATTAAATTAAGCGTGCGAAACATTGCAAAATCAATCTAAAAAAAGAAAAACAACTTAGTGTTTCACCAAAAACTTATTTTTCCATGTAATATTCAAACAAAATTAAATCCTATAACTCTCAAAGCACACGCGGACATGAATCACATGAACACTACCCACACGTGTCACCACCCCAAAACAATGCACTACGGTATCATGCGCTATAAAAATGATCAAGTTTATTCACAGTTTTTAAAATTAAAAATATAGTAATGAAGATCTTCAACATATAAAAAAGTAAATTATTATTATTATTATTAAAAATTAAATTTGGTTTTAATTTTTTAATGAAAAAAAGAGGATACAGCAACAACATTTTTTGACGTTCATTAAAAATTTTTATTGGTCATTCAGTATACAATCTGATTGGTTAGTTTTCTTTTGCGAACAGTTTTTAAACTTCAATAATAATAAAAAATTATTTTAACACATAAATATTTATTGTTTACTTCAAAATTTTAAATTAAATTAAATTTTTAAAATGCTGCTACTACATTTACTGTAGCTTTTCAAAAAGCAATTCATTTTGAAATGCCAAACACTGATAACCAATGCTAAGAGTATTCGGAAATAAATTTCTTGCAAAAAGTTCAAGACATCTCGGATTCGTTTTCAAGTAAGAAGCAAAAACTTTGAAAAGTGGTGGTTTGTGAGAGGCGACAGCATTGGGAACAGCAACAATAATTTTCTTCAATGGAATATCAAATGATGAATTTTTGCTTTTGGTTGCAATTAAAATATTTTCAAATGGCAATTTATAATCATGCCAAAATGGTCGAACCACTTCTCCATAACGAGTAACCTATAAATATGACAAAGTTAACAGAAACAAACAATGTTTAAAACATGACCTTCAACCAATGCCACAATCCGATAAACTGCAAGTTCCATTGATTAAGAAGCACATTTTTTGCAAACTTTAGCAAACGATCGTTATTGGTCATCCATAAAACTACGATTCCGTTGTCAGAAAGCAATGAATCTATTGTTAAGTTGCCCAATTCTGATTCATCTATCGTTTCGTAGCTAAACTAAAAAACAGCTAAACTTTCTAATTACAACACGCCGAAATATGCATTACCTTCGCTTTCGACGAACTCCTCGATTTGACCATGGAGGATCGATGATAATAAAATCAAATTTTTCGTTTGCTAAATAAAGTTTTGCAATTTTTCTTTAAATAAAAAAAATTAACATACAAAAATGAAACAAATACAAGTACCTTCGTCCAATAATTTCACACTAGTGAAAACATCACCAGTGATAAACTGCGCTTTAGGTGGAATAATATAAAGCCCGTTTGCGTGAGAAATAGTTGAAAAATGTTCATTTTCATTGTAATACAAAATTGGATAAAACATAGCTTCATCAAACTTCCACTCTTTCACTTCGACACGCCTAATATCCGTGCAAGATTCATTTCTGCATTTGAAGCTTGGTGGCAAAGCTGGAAGCAACTTAACGTATGCTGTGGCAATTGAGCGCGCATTTGCATTGTTGTTTTTAACAGTTAACATTGAAAGATGCAAAAAAAAGCCACAACAAAAACCATCGGAAATTATCAATGATCCAAAAGTTTTTACATGTTCAATGTGTTCATTGCAAGTTGAAGAAACTGCTTTATGAGCGTGCTTTCGAGTTTTCACTCGTCTTTTGCCACCACGTTGTAATTTTTCAAATTCTGTTTGCATTAAGAAAGGTTCATTTATAAAAAACAAATCTCTTTTATAACGATATCTTAAAGTAATAAAATAAACATTTATGATAAGAATTAAAAATGCATAAAATTTATGTACTTTGCATCAGCATACAGTTCATCATAGAACTTTAATTCATCAATGATGTAGCCTGCATCATTACTGAAGATTATAGACATTATATATTTACTGTAAAGTCAGAAGAAATTTTGAATTTAACATTTATTCAAATATAGTTCAACACATCTTCATATTACAGTGTTTTTTGATAATCAGGTACATTCAACTCTAAAAAATAAAAGTTTTTAAACTGCTCATGCAATTCACAAATATACACATGTATAATAATGCATTCTAACAAGGGCTTGTACATTGTGCAGATGAATTTTATGCTGTTGGTTAATTTCTCCTTTTGTATACTGTATTATATTGGATGTGAAAAATAGCAAGTTATGCATTATATTAATTCAATTTTTTCTTAAAATTCCATTTTACTTTATAATTGTCATTATGCAGATTAATTGTTTATTTTTTTTTTCAATGCAGTTGTTGAGGTTTTACCTCTTTGTTAAACAGTTAAAACCTGCATTTTTAAATAATGCTGTATTTTTTAATGTATATATATTTTTTTAATACGAATTTTGACATGGTATGAAATTTTTGTCGTTTAATTTTTGTTTTTCTTAAGCTACTTTTTAACAATGTTGTTCAGGGGATAGTTACTTTTCAAATGGTTCTTACTCTTATTGCGGCAACTGTTTTGCAGAAGATAGTAACACGATGGTCTTTTGGGAAATATATTCTCAGTGGAAAGTAATAATTTAATTAATTAACACCGAAATGGATACATTTTTAAAATACAGGTATTATCGTTTTCTTCCTCCATCAGAAGAAGAATTGCTACGTCTTTCTGGTAAAACATCATCTACTAGCAAAAGTCAAAGGCGCAAAACGTAAAAGAAATGCTATTATTTCTTTTGAATGTTTAATTAATATGTAAAAAATAACTTTAAGGTTTCATGGAGATACTCGTCAGCATTGTGATTCAAATATTCGAATTTCAAAGCATGATTTAGACTTGCAATTGCGATTTAGTCGTATTCAGCACCTTGATTTACTAAATTTGCCTTTTTATTCTGAATTTGATTGGCTACTTAATGTTACATTTGTAACAGTTTCAGTATTTTGCATTAGCAGCTTGTATGAATTGCTTTTTCCTGTCAAGGCAGCCAGCGATTGTAAAATATCTATCATCTGGTATTTTATATTGGCTAGTTTATGCTTGTATGTATAAGGTATTTTCAATTGCAAAATTTGGCGCATGCTTTGTTGTTTTTTAGAAGTAACATGACTCGAATTACGGCTGTTTATTTTAAGCAGAATAACAGCTCAGGTGAACGTTCAGTGTGCATTTGCATTGGTGCATTATCATTTCTTGTTACGATGATTCTTTTGGTGTTCAATCCAATTCTTCTCGATGTAGGAATTGATGAGTGTAAGTAAAAAAATTTGTTTGTGTAATCCACGGTTATATTACTTATAGTTGAGAAATGAAAGTTAATAAACAGTCAATGCCTTGCATTAATTGTAATATATCCGTTGATGTCCTTGGTATGCAGTTTTTCTTTTTCCAGCTTTTCGAAACTTTTCGTTGGCATCTGAAAAATTATTCTCAGCTCAAGGAATCACTTTACAGTAAATAATTTTGTAATATATATATATATATATATGTATGTATGTATATATCTGTGTATGTATTTATGTATTTGTATATGCTTGTATGTATGTATGTATGTACGTATGTATATATATATATGTATGTATGTATATATATAAATATAGAACAAGTCGATCTCCTGCACTGCTTTATTGCACACTTTCGGCATTTTTTGCATTTCTGTCAGCATTGCTGGCGTTTCCATCATTTCGCTTTGCTCGCATGTATGTCGATGCGTCAAGGATGGTGCATTCTGTCCGTCAAAAGTGAGAACCGTTTTTCAAAACTACCATAATTGCGCATTCTTGGCTTTTTTCACCTGCACAGTTTTAGAGCTTCATTGGGATTGGCAGTGATTAGTCCAATATGTTGTTTGCTATGGTTGAAACCATTGGCCGACGCGTTGCGAAAAGCTTCACCAGTTGCTATATCGTAAGTTGCTTGTTTTATAGTTCTGTTTGTAAATTTTGAAACTTCTCAGGTTACTTTATTGAATAAATATATTTCATTCAGATTTTTTGAAATAAATTTCGATTGCTTACGAATCATTTTAACAATTGTTGCCATATTAACGCGCGTTGCAGTGGCTAAGCCATGCTTGCAAGCTTATTTAAATCTAGCGGTTCGACGAAAAGAGCTTTGGCGTCATGAGGTTGGTAAACTTACTGTTGGTGAAATTCGTCACACTGTAAGCATTTTATCTGTGATTATGGATTTTTATTTTAAAACGTTTTTTTAAATTAAGATATCGTCGATTTATTCATACTTTGCTGTGGTGGCAATCCAATTCTACGCACCGTTGTTGTTCCAATTCAGCGTATGCTGTTTGCTCAAAGAGCTCGGTTGGTTATTGCCTATTTGAAAGAAAATTTTTCATTTTTTGTACAGCAGTTACTTTTTTCTTTGAATATTTCAGGCAACTATTCATGCTTCACCACGTCATACTGCAATATCAGTGAGGTACCTTACATCAAAAAATCCACCCTGTTTGAAAACAAATTTTGGCATTTGTCCCACATGAGTAACATTTTCAACGAAACCGTGAATTGTGGCTTATGGAACTTTGTCCTCTTCATTACTTGTTTGAATCAACTGGCACTGCCATTGATCGCCATACTTGGTGCCAACTTTGCTTACGAATGAGTTTTGTCGATTGGTTTTTCTTTGCAACGCATCACAATTCGAATATCTGTGCTTTACTGCAATTACATTTGATTTCCATTATTACTGATATTGTTTTATATATATATATATATATATATATATATATATATAAGTATGTATGTATGCATGTGTGCATATAATTTATTTATTTCACATTCATTTAAAATAGGGTTTTTTTACTAATAAAAACAATAAGAAAAACAGTATAGTAAAATGATTTCTGTCACTTAGGTGTTTTTTCATTTCTGTCAGGTTTCAGTATTGCACGCATATTACAGTGGCGAGCAAGATGAATAAATAATTCGTTAAGGCATTATCAATCAACTCTGAAGAAGAAAAAGAACAGACAAACTTGACTTAATTTAGTACATCAACAACTATCCTCTTTTCAAGTAATATTACCTAGTTCTCAAAACAATACACTGCAGCAAACCTATCAGCAATGTACTTACTGCAATGCACTTTCTTCAAATAAACAACATTTTTAAGAAATTTTTACAAAAAGTGCGGCGTCTCCTGGCCAGTTAACATTCGAAACATAGATGTTCGCATTGTTTTCATGTGTATCTAAAAAAATGAATACCATAATGCAGTACCACAAATGTAATATATAATTGTAGCAAGTACTTCGCCTACAGCTGTAGCCAACATGGTTACCACTTTTTCATGTGGAACAGCCACTGCACTTTGTCCATTGATCTCAATAATGCGGTGGCCAACACGTATACCACCCCTTTCAGCGATGCCACCCCGAAGCAAACTGCAAATCTAAAACAAAAAACATTTTCATCTATAAAATAATGATAACATCAATATCATTATATTTTTTTTTAATTTTACAATTGATATTAATTTCTTGAAAATAATAACTGAACTGCATTTTCACAATCATTATTAGATTTCAAAATTATAAAAAAATAAAATCATAAAGAAACAATCACACTTACTACACCATTTTGCACACTAAAACCAAGCTGATACTTCGTATCCGGACGTTTGATACGAACTTCTACAACAGGTGGCGTTTGAACAATGGTAATTTTGACGGCTGTCAATGAACGAGCATCCTTGATATGGTTCTGGCATATGTTCAAAGGCAAACCAACAAACGAGATTCCATTCAACGCGATGATGTGGTCTCCGATGTTAATCTTCTTACATCTAGCTGCTGGACCTTCTGGCAACATGTTCGCAATCACCACCGTCGGCAACATGCTTCCCCATCCGGACTCAACAACTGCTACACCCAAAGGCTCGTCTTTCCGTTTCGGTATAACAATCTATTTATAATGAAATATACATTTTACATACCATGTAGTAAACCAACCAAATTTAGTAGTATTAAGCATCCTAATTACATCTTTCTGAGTCTCTCTATTAGAGAACATTTCCAATTCATCGCAATAAATTTCTTGGGAATTCAAAACTTGCTGGTAATCAAGCTCTTTAATATAAGTCGGATCGTCAATTCCTCGAGAACGCAAAAATTCCATATAAGCAACTTGAAAAGCTTGACCAATCGACTGAGCTATAAACTGCGCCTTAAAAAAAAAGAATAAACAAAATCGTTCCAAGTTAATGCTCTCTGCCTAACCTCTTCCGATTCGAACACATGACAAATCATCTTCGGTACTGCTAGAATACCATGTGAAGCAGTTGATGTAGAGGAATGCGAAACACGTCTGGCCATTAAAACAACCAAATCGCCAATATCAGCAATGTAACTGAAATAAAAATTCAAAATAATGATAATAATTTTCGGTGATTTGGAGTACCTTATTGTCCGCAAGCCGTGATCCATCATAATATCCTGAAAGAAACAACATCAAACCGACAGAATTTAAAAAAATATACAAAAATAAAATCAATATTTGTTAACAATGTTAGTTGCTAAAATATGAAACAACTGCATGCCTCTCCCTATTAATGAAAAGAAATACATACCTTCAACTTTAAAATACTGCAATAAAAATAATCATGAGCAACAACAAGCAATCATTATTATTAATATTACTAATTATTACTATACATACATAAATAACATTCGCCATTAGAAACATAAGCTCAAGTCAGCATAAAAAAATAAAGCGACAATCATGCCATAATATGCACCATGAGCAAAGGTTAGCAAGCAGGATAATACAAAATGAACCTACCTGACGCACGTCTGTCTCGGACACCCTCTAAAATTACAATCATCATCAGATTTGTTACAATGTAACACAAAACCGTCAACTTAAAAACTGTAAAAAAAGTTTTAACACAAAAGAAACAAAATCAGAATAAACAATTAAACATAAAAAATTCGTTTTCTTTTGTTGATTTTATACAGGGTGAGCAAAAGATAAATCTATTAAAACAAAATAATATCTGCAATTTAAATAACATTAAACATGAGAAGCAATGTAAAAAGCGCATACACATCAAAATGCTTCCTTCACTGGTAAACTTCGCAAATATGTCTAATAGCTTTACGGTAGATATCGTGATATTTCATTTCAAAAAAAATTATATTTTTTTAGGTAAAAGAAAACATTACTTTCAACTATGTTCTTGAAAAAGAAGCAGTGCATGATAAGGATTAAAAGAAAAAATAAAGACAACAGCATGGATGCCAAAAGTTTTCCTCCCAACGCTAGTTAGCATTCAATTCTAACAAATTTTAAAACAAAATACTTTTGCATAAATTTGCTCAAATTAAAAAATCATAATGACAAAAAAACTTTTTTTATTTACAGAACTTTTCCAAATGCTTGTGAGAAGCAAATAATTAAACTGACAATGAATACTTCAAAAATGATTGTAGAAAAAATATTCTATGAAGTATTATTTGAAAAAAAATGAATAAGAAACATTCCTGCAAATACTAAAAATACCCTAAGTAATTGCAGTTTCTTTATAAATATTTATCCACTTAATTATATGAATGCAGATGTCATTAAGACAGCGTGATCAGATAATTAATTTCCTTCTCTTCAAAAATCAAACAAACAATTGCCAAAATTATATACAAAAAAGCCATGCCCATAAAAGAAAATTTTAAGCAGAATAGCTTAATACACAGTACGAAAAGTAAAGCAGACAGGTTCAGAATAAGAAGTTGGAAAATGAACTGGCTCGATTTTTAATTATCTAGCAAAAAGCAGCAACGCAATCAAGGTATAATAAGCATGCTCATTGCAATTGTAAGTGTACAAAAACAACGCTTCTCATTAATAATTCCCTGAAATTATTGAATTAAAAATTATAACTTGAATGAAACAAAAAACCAATAATTCTCTGATCAATGACAGAAGAAACAGAAAAGAAATCAACACAACAAGCATACTTGCATATCAGTATTAAGCACCATAATTTTTTCCGTAGAAATGAATAAATCGACATCAGTTGCTGGTTGTGATTCGCCATCTGGGGCCTTAGTAGTTAAACGAAACATAAAAAGACAAATAAAATGCAAAAAAAATAAACATTACTGTTCACCTTAATACAAGAGACGGCTTCCTGTGCTTGAAGCATCCGAGAAGCTTTAGTTGTTGGACCCTCACTTACGATTTGTGTTGAACCGAGATATCTAGCCCGAAACAGGACACCTTCGATCAGCACTGCAGGCTCATGAACAATCACTAAAATATAAATGAACCATAACAATAATTATATATATATATAATATATAGCATTTCAGTCGCTAATTTATTGTGAACATTGAAAACAAAAAAAATCAGAAAACATTATCGCTTATCTAGTGATCAACACGGAGTACAAATCGATTCGAAGCGCGTTCACAACATAAATACAATAGCGCTAATATAAATCAAACCAAAAATTAACATTAATAATAATATCGTGCAAGAAAAGCAGCAATAAAAACTTGTAAAATCAAACCTACTTCACAAAGCAAAGATCGTAATCGTAAACTACATATAAACACAACTGCAATAGCATCATTCTTAAACAACAGCGAAGTTATATAAAGTATTAAAACTTATTCATAAAGTATAGTTTGTTTTTTTATTATATTTTATTATATTATATTATTTATATATAAAAAACGGATATCTAACAACAGAAGATAAGAAATATACTGAGTTAAAAGAATTATGCTAATTTTTCATAAATATACTTTTATCACCAAACGCTCATATAGGGTATTTTTATTTGTTCAACTAAAAATATTTTATAAAAAGCGCATTTGTTATGAATTATTATCCATTTTTTTCATTGAAAAGTTAAATCTATAAAGAGCAATGCAACAAATCGATTTCAGTGATTTTGCGACAACATTCTGTAAAATATTATTTAATTTATATTTAATAATTTATATGAACTATAAAAAACCAACCAGTACAAAAGATACAATATCTTACAAATAAAAAATCGAGAAGTACAAACAAAATCGTCGAGATGTATGCAATGAAATTCAAATAAAAAACGTTATATATAAATGTCATTTCTGTTTTAATAAAATAAAGAATTTTATGATAAAAAATAAAAAGTTTAAAAATTCTCCTGTTTTCTAGTTATCATTCTCATCATAGCTAAAAGAAATACTTTCAAACTGGCCACATTATTAAACTCTAAATTTTTATACTTACGTATTGGATATAAAATGTAAAAAAAATACAAACTGCATCTGTTTGATGATAATGACATCATGCACTTCATCTTTCCAAAAAATAAAATTAATCCATTGCTGCCATCTCATTTCACATAAAATCAAATTTTTTAAGAATTTTGCAAATAGCACTATGAAATAATAAGAAAATGCATCCCCGATACAAGCCATATTCATTTTCAACATTTACAAGAATCATTAAAAACAAGAAAACAACAACATTTTCTTAAAAATAGCATTTTGCATGACAAAACAATTACCAAGAGAGCAACAAAATAATGCATTTAAAATAATCTATGTAAGTAATATAACCAAAAATTACGCTAAAATCATGCTTACATTAAAATATTTTTTATATCAGTGTATCAATATTTTATATATGTGCATTAATATCTTCACAATAAATAACTGACTTATGATGTTAGTTAAAAACAAATTTATAAGTATACTAACAAAATATTGCGGCACTACAAAAGAAAAAGAGCAAAATTCAAAATGCCATCTCCATTTAAGATTAATATAATATCAGGCTACATGCTCAAGTTTTGTAAATCAAATAGAATTTCACTTTCTACATAAAAATAAACTATTGAGTTTAAAATAGAATAAACAATTTCTCACTTGTATAAAAAAGAATAAAATTTTGCAATATAGCAGAACACAGACAGAACTAGCAGCTAAGCAGCGATATACCATGCAACATCAATCAACCCTCCAATCCAACTTACCAATTATTAGAACAGCATTAGAATTCGGACTCCGGCAGCGCACAAAGAAAACATTTCATTTTATACCATTATCAAATAAACATTAAAAAATAAAACATTTTAAACCAAACAAAAACCATTATATGCTAACATGGAATATGTTAAACAAAGATGCAGTAGTATGATAAATGTTACCTTAATTAAAATCCTTAAAACTCAGCTTTCATTGATATATATATATATATATATATATATATACAAACAAATGTTTCATTTAAAAAAAATACTGTTTTAACATCAACAAGGTAACGGTTTTTGAAAATTCAGTTTTTTCGTTCAACTTCATATAAAAAAATATCATGTGCATTTAAATGATCATTAATTTCAATTCACATATAAATGCCTTGCAAAATCAGTTATACTCACAACAATTATACATTCATACCAACAGTGATTTTTGTCATATAACTTTTGAGATTTTATCAGTTACATCACGTCACATCACAAAATTCGCGGCAATTTTAGGCAATTTTTTAAAACTGCCACTTAATATCAAAATTACAAACAACTTTCAACTCTTTGAATAAAATGCACTAAACCTGCTTATCATTTTCAGCGCCACATAATTACAACAAGCTATATTACATAGTATTAACCTTGCTGGTAATTTAAAATGACGTCATTTTCAATAATAAAATAAAACTAGAAAAAAAATTCAACGCACTTTCTTTCTTCTTTTTCGTTTTCTTCTAAAACAAAAGAAAACACTGCAACACTATCGAGGCGACAAAACTAAAGTCATCTACCAAAACTTACCTGAGTACAAGAAGCAGGGACAGAACTTTTGCCTTCATCATTGTGGACTTTCAACAGCTGATCCGTTTCCCCTTCAGTATCATCGTTTTCTTCTTAAAAATTTCAGTTTGCAATTATAAAAATGTTTAACTACATTACATTAATGCAATTTCAAAGTTTATACAAATAGCACAAACATTACAATAATTTCCATCAACATTATTACATCATATATATATATATATATATATATATATATATATTGCTAGTGATGTAATAATATTGCAATAGACATTGCAACAGTAATAAATAATATTGCATAAAGACATTATCATTTTTGTAAATTATTTTCACATAGAAATATACAATTTATTGAAAAAATAATTTTTATACATACCTGAAATATGTTTAGGAATAGTCGGTGAAGACTGTGACCGATGCAACTCTTCTTTGCATTCCTTTTGCTGACGTTCTAAATTTTGTCTACGTCGAAAAGATGACCTGAAATTTTATACTCTTACAAAATAAATTTAAAAAATAATAATTACCTGAGAACCCAAACGTGATCTTCACTATTCACAGTGTTGAATTCACCTATATCCGACTGTTTTACCGTCTCACTAACATGATTTTCGCAGTGACATTCCGATGGTAGTTGCCCAGAAGCAGAGACGAAAGACAGCCTTTCCACAGGTGCACCATTACTATGTAATGGCTAAAATAAATAAATATTTGAAAAAAAACATTGTGTTATTAAAATTAAGAACATCCAACTGACGTTCACATCAGCTGACGATGCTCTTAACAGAGCAGCATATTCTTCTAGCTGTTTTGCCAATTCCAACGAATTTTTCGCTGGTGCCAATGGCAATAAATGCAATGGCGGCACAGTCACTGCAGGTACACCAGCTAAAAAACCTGAAAATGAAAAAAAATATAATAAATAAAGAAAACTGGCAGAAACATTTCAACTTCAAACGGCGTAAACTGTATGCAATATTGAAAGATTTACTTGGACATTTTAAACCACTGCCGAGTTGATCAACGTGTCGAGTTGTATTATCCATATCTGATTCAACTTTCTTAGCTATTTGCAAGCCTTCTTCACAAGAACTTGCAGCAAGCTCGTTCAACGTGCGCCGTTTTTGATTTTCAGATGTCGCAGCAAAAGCTGCAAAGTTCGAACATTTACTGGAGCTCCAGTTTATCTAATAAACATATGTAAAATTAATAATAAACATTCGCAAGTAACACGTTTTACAACAAACAAAGAAACTTGCTAAACATCTATAACTGTTGAAAAACTTACAATTACAATTACTCAAGCACTAATTTTCATTCTGATCAGTCTACTGATCAAATTAAAAATCATGACTGAAAACAGTTTTCAACGTTAAATCCATCAGATCAGCTGAACATTTTTAAATTTTAAAATATTATGCATTATATATGCAACATTGGAACAAGATTACATTTAAAACTAATTTAAAATATATTAGATGCAACACACATTCAGGACCATGATATACTTGATTGTCATTTATAGTACAGTATAAAATGAGAAAGTTAACTTCTTTTTCAAATTCGGTAGAAATCTCCTACTATTTTTGCATGGGTGAAAAATTGAATCAACTGATAATCAGTCAGAAAAGGCTGACATAGCACATAATAAAATCGTTGTCAGAAAATCAATAACCATAAATTTGATCTATCACACCTTGGAAGCGACCAGACCAGCGTTAGTTTTGTTGATATTGGTCAATTGCTGTTGCTGTTCCTCCATTTTTCGGTCAATCAAATCTGCCGACACGTTCAAAGGTCTGTCTTTATCTTCTGGCAGTTTGTCAGAACTGCTTTTTTCCTGAAACAGCTATTCAATGTAAACAACATACTGATACCTGCTGCTAGAATAAAATTTCTTAACGCAAAAATTTCTGTTTAAGTAAATAAAACTACGATTTCTAACTTAACACGTACAGACACTTCTTTTTCCACACTGTTTGCTTCATCAAGACTAGGAAGCGATTGGCACCGATGCGAGACATCTTAACGAGACAAAGTTAATCAAATAAAGGTCGCAAACTCTCAAATATGCATACTTTCTGTTGACGCCTGAAATAAATGCACACCATCAGTTAACAAAAAATTATTCTGTCAAAATTGAATCTAAGTAACAAAATGAAAAAATAACCAAGCAACAATTACTTCGGGCATGTATTGGGGTATTTCAGCTAAAGCAGTCCGTGATGAATGGCGTTGTTCAGATTTATATACATTGGGAAATTGGCTAGCAACATGGCAATCAATAAGCTCAGATTCTATAGGACTAGTTGCGTCATACGCAAGTGATTCATGGCCGAACACAGGCTGCAATCTTCGCCTTGGGCTGGTTGCTTTATTTTGTGTAGGCGTAGCGGCAGCGTCACAGTACATTTTCAATCGGTTAAAATAAGTGAGCAAGTCTTCTTCACTGAATTGTGGATAAGAATATTGTTCACCAGTGACCGCCGGTGTCTTTGCACTACCATTAGTCGTTGTAGAAAAACCTTGAGGAAGATGGAGTGTCAAATGATGGTCGTTAACCGGCGCCATTACCGTTGGCGTTGTCTCCGAAGATTCTGGCGATGAAGACGCTCTACATTCACATGCATCCATTTCCGCCATTTTCACAAATCTAATGACGATGCAACTATTCGTCTATATTGCATAACAGAACTCTGCTGTCATATGTGTGTAGTAGGCATCGTTCAGAATTGGAACTGCCTAACTGCAATGAATCACACAATTGTAACGCTTCGTTAAGTGAACGCAAAAAGAATACCGTATGACAATAAGGAAAAGTAAGACCAAATTATACTATGTATGCTTATTTACTCAATAAATGCATATTAATCTAGTTATCATTGTAACAACATTCTGTAACAACATTTTTATTATTAATTTTATTTAATTTAGTATTATTATAATTATAATAATTATTAATATAATTCATTATAATTTTATGATTATTAATGAACATGCATTTTTGAATTTAACATAAAGAAAATGTAGAACGAGAAAAGCTGTTTAATGCCGGCTAAACTTTCTGCAACTGTTTAAAATTGCATAATCATGGGTATAATTGTTTGACAAAACTGCTGTTCTTGTTCTTGTTTGCACAGAGTAATGAAAGTATACAATTTAATGTTGTTATGAAAAATGTGATGTGCTAATAATTGAATTTTTGAATTGCAACTAATCTTATCTTTAAATTGATACTTCTACTTCTAAAAGCTTCTTTATAAAATTATATATTTTCATAATTTTCTTTAACAGACCATTAGTTTTATTTTTCATACGTGTGCAAAGAACACACCGAATTCTTTATCATAATTGATTGATAACGAATAAAATTGAATAAGCAAAAAAGATGCTTAAGCATGGAATAAAAACTGCTCACTATTGAACTTATGCTGAAGTAAAACAGCAGACCATCTGCGACGGCAGCAGGCACAACAAATGTTATGTGTCGTGTCTATATTGCCATTACAATGTTTGTTAAAGCAAATTACATTTTGCATATTTTCAAGTTTTGATAGCAACAACATTGGACCCATTAATAATTCAAATATTTAACCAAGGAAAACTTAGTTTTGAAAGAGGAGTAAAATGAAATTTCTATTTCTACAATTACAAATAAAAAAAAGCCATATTTGAATAATATTAATATATTATAAAAAATAGAAAGGAGAAAATTTTGAGAAATACTGCAGAAACAAATAAATTTACACTGATATTTTGCTTAGAATGCCGACAACTGTGAAACTCCACAGCAAAATGTTTGCTATTATTTTGAAAATTTATTTATTTTCGTTACAGTTAGTTTAAAACGTAACGCAATATCAGTCTTCCACCGTGAAACGCCACTGGACTCAAGTTTTATCATTTGGACTAATTAACAGCTTGAACATCTCTTTTGTCATTGAATTTAAATCGTATTGATGAGACCATTTCCAGTCTGCACGTGCCAGACTATCATCAAGTGATTCAGGCCACGAATCAGCTGAAAAATATATTCACTAGATTTTTAAGTAGTCCACATGAAATTAGAATTAAAATTCTTTAAAATCAACCATTTTACCTATACTTTGGCGTAGTGGACAAATTTTATATTCAATTTTGAAATGTGGAATATATTTGCGTATAGCTTCTGCAATTTCAGATGGTGTAAATGACATTGCAGAAATATTATATGTCGGAGTGCGTAATTTTTTATCTGGAACGTTTATAAACTGTAAAAAAATATGAAAATTTGCTTAATTAACATTCTCAATTCAATTCCAGATAATTTTATAAAACTGTACTTTCACTATTGACTGAAGGCAATCATCGATATACATCATCGGAAGACGCGTATCAGCTCTTAGATAGCACTGATATTGACCTTTTTCAATTGCGTCATGAAATATTTGAACAGCATAATCTAGGGCAAAATTTTAGATGCAAATTTAAGACGAAACAAATATATATAATTTGAATGCGTTCATCTTTAATTAATTTTTTTCCTTTTTAAATAAGAAATGTATAACTGACATGAATAATTTGACAAAGAAAATTTTCCATATATATATATATATATATATATGGAAATATATTACATTATCTTATCTTTTATTTTATTTTATTTCATTTCATTTCAACATTTTTCAAAAACTATTAATCAGTTATATTAATAAATGTTTACCAGTTGTTCCACCTCCGGGTGTTGTGTCAGCTGAAATAATTCCTGGCAATCGCAAGCAACGAAAATCAAGCCCAAATCTTGTATGATAATACTAAAAGAATTTACACATTCGCAGCCAATTAAATAGCAAAAAGCATTAAAGATATCTTAAACATTCATACTTCACCAAGAAGCTCTGCATAAACTTTCGAAACTCCGTAAATAGTATTTGGTCTTTGAATAGTCAAATCAGGAGTGTTTACTTTTGGTGTTGTAGATCCGAATGCGCCAATAGTGCTTGGCACAAATAACATAGCATTGAATATTCTAATTTAAATGATTTCATTTAATACATAAAACAGTCGCATTTTTATTATTTTTAATTCACCTGGCAACTTCAAGTACATTAGCCAAACCTTGAACATTTATATCCATAGCTTTTTGCATATTTGATTCAGCAACATGTGACAACAACGAAGAAAAGTGAATAATTTGATCAATTTCATAATTTACAACAATACTCTTTAACAACGATAAATCAGTTATATCCAAATACGTATATGGACCTGAAAAATCTTACTGATGTCAATTTAAGTTTTTCTCTTTTTTTCATATATAAAGATATTTGATAATTTACTTAATTTATCCCTCATTGTTTTTGGCGGTTTTACTATATCTGACATGATTACATTTTCTTTACCAACTAATTTTCTAAAATAATAATAATAGCAATAATAAATTACAAATGATACGCAAAATTACATTTGCAATTTCTGTTAAATTCTACTTGCCTGAGTAGCTTTCCCAAACCTTGGCCAAGCTGTCCCAAAGCTCCAGTTATAAGAATTTTTTTTTCAACAGAATCACTAGTTGGTTTGTTCATTATTTTACAAACAGAAGAGGTAGTGCAAAATTTAACTGCATAAATTATAGATGAAACAGAAACGTAGCGAAGCAGCATCTTGATAAAGCAATAGCTATAACCTGCTTGTTGAATTTGATTTTGAAAAATGAAGAAAAGGATTTACAAAATGACAAGTAAGATTACAAAGAACCTTGGTTACTGCACGTCACAATGTAAGCTGAATAATCTTTGATTAAATAGAATTTAATATTTATTTATTCAAGGAACAAGTAAACAATATCCTTTGTTCTACTTACATGCAACGGCCAACATCAATTTGTTCTTAGACTGTCTCTACCTCTTGCAATCTTATAAACATTTTATCATTTGTGCAAAAACATTGAAACATTTCATTAATTCTAAATTAAAACATATGAATTTAAATGAGAAAAACTTTACTCTTAAAAAAACGTTATTTTCATATTTGTGTTGTATATATATGCAGCTGTTAGCATCATTTCATTTCATGCAAATGTTTTAAGAATGAATTTGAATGATTTTTTATTTAAAAAGCAAGAAGCGTTAAATGAGAAATTCAAAAAACCTATTACACCAAAGAAAATTAAAAATCTCATTTTAAAATATTTATTAATGCACATTTCTGTTGTTGAAAATGTACACTTAATGCACGCTATCATCATTGTCATGTTAAAATGTAATCGAAATCACATTTAGCTGCTAAAAAGTTGTCATTTTATCAAAATTATTATAATAATAAATATGTGATGCTTTGCTCTATAAATAGTTTACAAATGTTAGCTTTTCTATTTCAAATTATGCTGCTGTTGGTGGAATAAATAACTTTTGCAGAAAATTTGCTTTTTTTCTTTTCAGTTTTGATTTCACAAGATGAACACAATTTCAGTGAATGATTCATTGAATTACTTTCATTGACTATACTATATTTTGTTTGTTTGTGTATTAGTTAGCTTGTTTGTTATTATACAATAGAGAAAGGGAGAAAACTTTCGCATAAGAGAATTTTCTCATTGAATATATAAACCCATGAAAAGAACTTTGATAAAAGGAAGTCAAAAAAAAATGTGCGTGTGTCGTGCGCCTGCGTGTATTTTAAGCACAAATCCAACTGCTTGTACTGAATAATGAATGTTCGACAGATCAAGAATATGAATTACTTGTGAAATAAAAAACAAGAATAAAGTTTGAAACAAAGAAATAAAAAGTATGAAAATACTGCAAGCTCGCGTAAAGGTAAATTGTTAAACAGACTAGCATGCGGCAAAAAACTGAAAAAAATTTCTTTCTAAAGCTGCACAACATAATCAACACCATCATATTATATATATATATATATATATATGTGTGTGTGTGTGTGTGTGTGTGTGTGTGCGTGTGTGTGTGTGCGCGCGTGTTTAGTTGAATATCAGCGACTGAATAAACAAATCACAAATGTACTCAACTATGCATGATGCTTAATTTTACAACAGGTGAACGTGAAAATAATAAATATGAAAAAACCGAAGCTGATATGTTTATCTGCACATTAAAAAGAAGTAGAACACTTAGTGACTTTGAAAAATGCTTCTTATATGTATGTGGAAAAGGAAAAAAAAGAAAATGCAATATGATGCTGCCATTGTTTTTTTCAACTCATTATATCAAAGTTTTGATGCTGCAGATGAAGATGACTCTGACGTGCCTACAACTTTGCCATCATTTTTGTTCGATGTCATCGGCTGCGGTATAAGATGCGGCAATGATTGCGAAGCATGAGGTGACTGCATTGGCGGAAAATGGCGTTCCAAATATTTCAACGACTCACCAATGTATGAAAGTACTGCAGAAAGAGCGGAACAAATTGCCGGCGAGCCGAATCCATGAGTCAAAAGCGAAAAATGAGTCAAATGACGTTGAATATTTGGTTCAAGTATTGGCGGATCACGCGAATTGCACAGCGGACTTCGATCTTGATTCAACAATGTTATAAATTCTTTCAACACTT
>JYDV01000187.1:0-51935 GCA_001447645.1 Trichinella pseudospiralis
TTCTGAAGATCTTCTTTTGATTGGTCATTTCATTTTCGATGATTAGATTTCATTTTCCATGTATGCTTTTATAAAAATTTCATCTTTTAACCGGATTCATTTGATTTTGTTATTTTTTAGGGATTTTTTTGCAAGGTATGCTGTATTTATTTTATTACTCGACATGCAAGAACAACTTGAAGACCCAGAATCCTATTAACCATAGATTAGAAAGTTCTGCAAAAGTTTGATTGAAATCTACACCTATAAAGTTATGAAGAAGCCTATAAAGCCAGCGAATAAAGAGCCTATAAAGTTTGCACCCTACCTATCTTAATATATAGGATAACAGTCAATCGGAAACTCCCTATAAACGGAACGAAGATGCTTGAATTTCACCAAGGAAGACATTTTCGACATTTTAGTAAAGCATTCGTTCAAATTCGGCAATCTTGTGCATTATTTCTTTGTCTTTATGGTGAATAACTGACAAATAAAATGCATAATCTATTGCGTAAACAAAAAATTTTAATTTTTGCGATTAATGTACTACAAAAATGACACTCAGGTATAAATTATATTAAAATGCGCATCTTTTGGAAAGCAAATAATTATAGAAAATTTCCATGTAAAAGTCAATGAAATGCTTATTTACGTCTTATTATTATTAGTTCACATTTCATTTCATTTTCAGTTGTTTTCTTTAAAAGCACATCATAATTCCAGGTTTTCGGTAGTGTGTCAAAAATAGGATTTTTTGCGTCATGTGACCAGGTTTGTTGTAATTTTCTAATTTTTTCTAATTCATCTTTTGAGAGAAATGGCATTTTCAAAAATTTCGAAATTTAATCGGCAATTTGCCTTTGCTGTTTTTCCATTTTCAGTGAATACTTCTTTTTTGCTTTTTTGCAATGCATCAATAATTTGCCATAGGTTGGAGAGTTTTGCTAAGTGTCATCCGAAACTACCTTGGACTTGTGGAATAAAGGAAGAGCCTCTATATTTGCCACAATGTGTATCTCAATATACAGGATAATAGTAAATCTGATACTTCCTTTTAATGGAACCAGAATGCTTGATTTTCAATGAGGAAAATATTTTCGGCATTTCAGTTAAGTATTCGTTCAAATTCGGCAATCTTGCGCAATATTTCCTTCCATTTTTCTCGCAATTCATTTTTCCTTCATTTTCCGTGCATTTCAGATAACTTGTTAAAAGTTGTTGTCAGCATGGTTTGAAATGTGTATAAAATCTTGATTTCATACTGTTTTCATTGATTGACTTCATTTTAACTGATTATTAAGAAGAAATTTCCAACTTTGGGACTGCTATTATTCATTAATAGCTCAGTGTCCTGGCGTATGCCTTTGCCTTGTTCAATTGCCTCACATCGCACCGGGTGAAACCTGTATATTGTTCAGCAATTAAAGAAATGTTCGGCGCTCGGTGAATGGAATAATGAATTGAGGCGACATTATCCAACGTTGTTGTTAATGATTTAAGCAAAGAAGCATCTTGTTACCGATAATACTACTTCGAGCAATAGCTTATTTTTATGTTGAACAAACAACTCACCAGCACTATTCGACAAAGCATTATAAACCTGTATTCTAAATTAACAATTCATTTTCCATTTCATCTCAACACTACGATTACTGGCTATTTGAAATGGGATTTTTTTATCCCACAGATATGAAAACAATTAGAAGACACAATCTGTACTGCACTACTCTAATTAGTAAACATGTAAAACGCTCCTCATCTGAGATTTTAAATTTGAAAAAAATTTTTGCACCGCATGTGTTGTCAATGTTACAAATTTAATGAAACAGTATCCATTGACAAGTGTTTTTGAAGTTCAAAATTCAAATTTCAAAAAATACTTCATCGCTACGGTCGCTGTGTTTGAATTAGTTTATTCAGTTATTTGGTGTTCAACAAAGGAAAATAAAATCTTTTACGGATGCGTTTAGTTTTCTATTTGAAACGTCATTGTTCACTTGCCGTTTATCTAGAACAAATATATAAAAATAATATACTTAGTTTTTTGTTTCTTAGTTACTATTTTATTTATTTAGGTTGTTAGTTGTTTGTTTTCTACAGTTGACCACAGATTGTGAATATGCAAAAGTGCATCATAATCTGTATAATAAAACGAGAAGGCAATCAATAAATTCCAACCAGCATATTAGTATGTTCATACAAATAGCAAGCAAATTTCCCATGTTATGAAAGCACAGATGGATATCAGAGACACCATAACATAGCATACCTTTCAATCATAAATAATAACTGAAGGAGAGAATCGCAGTTGAATGAATTCAGTTTTCAATTGCTAATAGCGTATAAATTTTATAAAATTGCACTGCTTATGGGAATACATTTTACAGCTGCTGCCTTACTACTTTGCATTATCCTAACCACTGAACATCAACAAGACAATCAACTAAAATGTAAATTACACCTGTCTGTCAATATCTAATCTCTTGTTACAGTAATTACACGTCACTGAGTAAAAAACAAAGCAATCTCATCTCAACTTGACTGCACAGTGGACTCATATATATATGTAATCAATATTTCATTTGATTCAAAATGTAAAATGAAAATAGTTTTAAATGAATTAGATGACAAAATAATAAAGCGTTAAAATTAAAATTGTTCTTAAACATGTACACTATATGCGATATGGAACATTAAATATTTATTTGATGCATTCATTTTCATCTTCAAATCAATAAGCTAAAAGTCATTTATGAATCATTTAAGTTAAAAAAAAAAAAAAACTAAATTCCAATAATGAATCACTGTGTGAAATTGAACTCTGATAAGCTTCAGACGCACAAATGAAAGATCAAACGGCAAAGTGAAAAAGGGCAGGGCAGTGGAAAAAGTAGGCGTTATGACGCGCATCACAGTCGACCAGTTTGAAAATGCTTAACACTAATGTATTCGATCAAGAAGTAGCATCAAAGTGTCACAACATCAAAATCATCAGCATTTCGCACGACAACAGTACGTTTTGTTTGTATGTCAATGTTGAATAAATTATTAAATTATCACTTTTTAGTCTAGAATAAGAAAAATTAATCGTTTGCTCATTTTCTTAATTGATTTCAATATTTATTCAAATTCGTACAACATTTTCGAACTAAAATCTAAAAGAATATACTAAAAAGTGTTAATTCTGTGAAAATTGAATAAAACGAAACTTAATAAAGCGTGTATCTAAATGTTTACTTTTATACAGCATTTTGATCATTTATATTTGTTAATTAAAAAAAAGTGAAAATAAAAATATAAATGTTTTATTTTTAATAATAAAAGTAAAGTGTAAAAATCAGTCTTACGTCATAAAAATCAAAAAAGAAATGTTATAAATGCTTATCTTTGATGCATAACAATTTCTTTTTGTTCAATATTTGCATACTTCAACTATGACTTTGCTCAGTGATTCATAAAAATTAATGACTATTTATTTTGTCAAATGCACATTCTAATTTTTACTTCAGTCATTCAACTTTTCAAATATATGTATTTGTTTTTTTTTAATTCATATTCTTTTATTATAATTTAGAATCTTTAAATGCACAACTGTTTAAATTGCGTTCAAAGTTTTGCCATTTGTATTCATTATTCAACAGGTAAATAGAATATGCTTACCTCATCAATGCTGTTTTGCAATGCTGAATAACAATTTGTGCGAGAAAGATTGCACTACCAGCAGCATCGTAATCAACAGAAATTTCAAAAGTGGCCATTGTCAAATAACAGTTCGTCAAGCAACCGAAAATGACATTCCGAATATATGTGAACTGGCAAAACAATCACTATGGTCAGTAGGAATTATCAATTACAAACTCTACTTTCACACAAGTCCCAAAACATGGAAAGTAGCTGTAAATTCTAAAGGAGAAATTATTGCATTCAGCGCCAGCAATCACATGCCAATCGGTGCTCGAATTGGCTACCAGATGCTATGTAAATTGGATTATCAGGGATACGGTATTACAAAATATTTCGACAACATGCACTACAGTAAAATTCCTATCACTGCCAATATGACGAAATTGTCAATATGTCGTTATAAATTTGATATTTTGAAAGAGAAGATAATTGGCTTTACAGGCATTTGTAAGCCGTGGCTTCTCAATAAACCTGCTTTAAATGGAAAGCTTCAAATTTGCCTGCTTACAAACGATACAATGAAATATATATTTGATTACGATTATAAAGTAATTGGATTTGATCGTCAACAATTTGTTAAACAATGGTCATTAGAAAATGGATCAGAAACATTATATTGTCACAATCAACAAGGACAATGCTGTGGATATGGAACAATCCGACCCTGCGATGAGTACATCGCAATATCACCCTTATATGCAGATGATGATGTCACTGCTGAATTTTTGTTCTATCATCTATATCGAAAATTGCCAACTGGAAAGCTAATTTATGTTTTCTTTCCAGCGGAAAGAATTTTAATAAGAAAACTAGTTGCAATGGTTCAGCTTTGCCAAACTGATACTGAATTTCGCGTCTATCAACACAAATCGTTGTTTGTAGCTGAACACTTAGCCATGGACAAAGTTTACTGCATGCATGACTACTGGCCAGTTTGAAAACAATCTACGTCTTTCAAATAAAAAATTTCCCATATTAAAATGCGTGTTCGTTTACAAAATCAATTTTAACATTTAAAAAATTCTTTAAATTCCGTATTGAAAAATACAGTATAAAAATACTCAAGCACTTTAAGATAATTTTACACTAAAAATTATCGCAGCTATAGATATCAAACAAATAGGCAATTTTGTCTTGCCAATTTGATAAATACAATCCAAAAAACTTTTATTTCACTTTTGTTTTGACAGCAAAATAAATATTTGATTATTTGAAATAAATAGCTGACTCTTCCCACTGATGACATGAATTCCTATAATTTTTTTAAATTCTCATTTTGCATATCGTTTGAAGGATTTCAAAAAAATTACCTTAAAACATTTAAACCTTTTCAATCACACTTATCTCATACATGCCTATCATGATATTGGTTGTTCACAACATTTGCATAAGTAGCATTTCTTTTGATTCAGAATATTTATTAAAAAGCAAAAAACATTTGTGATTTGAAAATTTACCGATTTCAATATGCAAGTTTCATAGATACCTTCATATGCAAAGCATACACTGTTACAGTCAGAAAAAGAAATTCAGGTGAAAAAACAAAACGGATACAAGATGAGCAATCACTTGGCTTTGTGTTATTTCTAAAATATCATAAATATTTATTAAATTATAATATTTCCAACAGGCAGATTTCTGTATCAAATAATCTCACAATTACGATAACCATTTTTCAATGATGCATAAATTGTATAATTTCATTAGTAGCATAAATATGATTGTAGACATAAAATAATCTGCGCGTGTTTAAATTTACTTTCAAGTACCTCAATGTACCATAATTCAAATAGAAAAAACTGACAAAAATTAAAGATTTACCAAATGATTCTACTTCACGGAATGAATCATTATAAAGCAATATCACGATCATCGGCTATATCTCTACTACTCGTAGCGATCATATTGCACACACCTTCGTCTTCCATGTACGTCTGCTTAAAAACACCAAATCTCTTTAAAAAATAATTCAAAAAATAAAATTTTTTCTTACCGCTGCCGAGACAGGCAAAAAATTTGATGAATTCTTGGCAATGTCATCACTAATTTGTAAAATCTGGTCAAACATTTCAGATAACAGTTTCATCTAAATCAACATCATATACACATCGATATATAAAATTTATAAAATCAACCTCAAAACAGTGTTGTTTTTTAGAATCAACTTCATGATATTAGAGTCATTATTAAAATAAACCGCAAATTATGGAACGTTCATAATGTACTGCACAAATATGAATTGAAAATATTGTAGCTTAATGTAAATTAGAATTTCCTTCATTCATTACTTGTTTAGGTTACAAATACAAATATGCAATTTGACAGTACAGTTATGACTTAAACAATTCAAAATAACTCTGAAAATATGCTTAAAAAAAGAAATCTACTTTTGTTCCCGTCCCAAATAGTCTGAGTGTTCAGAATAGAAAATAAATTACACTAAATATATTATCTGTATTACTGAATAACATTATATTACAAATAAATATGACTTACATTTTTTGCACATTTGGTGTTCTCTGGTGAAAAGAAGCTACCTTCAGATAATGTAACTAAACAATTCACTTCATCAATTTGAGCATTCAATTCGTCAGCCTGAACCTAAAGTTAAAAATTCAATTCCAAAAATCCAGAAAATTTACTATGCACATAAACAAACCATATCCATTATGAATTTAATGACATCTTTATCCTGATGAATGTAACACATTTTTCCAAAATCATAAAGTTTCAAAGTACGATAAATCTGAAATTAATGAAAAATGATTTTTCACGCAAAAACGGAATGCACATTTTATACTTTTGACAACTGCTGTGCTTTACGTTTTCGCATTGCAATCAGCACTTGCTTTGCTAACCCCAAATTGGAATCCTAACATTTCAAATATTAGCAAGCAGTAGATTTTGAATTTGAACTGCCCTTACAGCTTTAAAGTTATTTTCATATTTCATAATTAAAGTCTCAACCAATTCAAAATTGTATGCAGAACAAGCCTTGGCTAGTTCTTCATAAGGTGATAGGGAAAAAAGTGGAAAAGCAATAAAAAAACTAGGAGATGTATATTTTGGCAACGACACACTCTAAACAAAAATAATTTACAAAAAATACGACCCACGGTTAAAACTTACTTCTCCAAATAAAATCAAATTAAGCAATAAATACTTTTCATAACTATCAGTGAACATAGGCAATAAGCATTTCGTTGGAACGGTCAATACCTGACAACAACACAGTTAATAATGATAATTGACATTCAAAAAATATAAAACAGTTTAAATAAAACGATTACCATTTCAAAAAAAAAATGTGCTCTTTCCATATCTTTTATAACTGACAAGATTATTCCCCCATAATAATAGTAAAGTACAAAATGCTTTGCACTAACACGACCTTGATAAGACTAGAAAAAATATTCGTTTTTATGCAAAGTAAATTAGAAACGAACTTCGCTTACTTCTGGAAGTAAATACTTAATGGGTGAGATTAAGAATGGAACTGCAGGATTCACATTTTTAGCACGCAAGCAAATCTGAATATTATTCAAATTATTACACTGCTGTAAGAGCCGAGTCGACAAAGATTACCATGCATAAATCGGCGTGAATAGATGTCCAGTAATTTGGTGATTGCTGGAGACGTCTTATAGCTTTCACGAGCATGTCAATTCCAATACCGCACTAAATTTTCAGGTAAATATATACATATTTTAACAACTCTTAAATTAAACAAAAACCTCCTCCTCAGATACCAAACATTTTGCTACACGATGACAAACTGCGAGATCTAAAATTAGTCAAACATTTATGATTGAAATAGACCAACATTGTAAAACTTACATAAATCTAATGCAATTTCCAACTGACGCTGTTCAATAACTTCAACAATCTCTTTGAAACAGGATATAATACTTTTTATTTCAGATTGAGCACCAGAAGGATCCAACGTACCCAAAGACTGAGTTCTAGCGTATCTTGAATTTTACAGATTAAACGTAATTTTTAGTAAAGTAACTGAAACTTACAAGACACCAAGTGCAGCAATGGAAAACTCTGGTAAATTCTGTTGATAAAATGTCGTAATACTAGGAGTAGAACCTAACAAAGTACCGCTTGCACATGTGCGCAAGAACGTAGTTAAGGCTTGATAGTCATCTAAAATAAAGTCCACACTCAATTTGACAAGCAAAACTTCGCATAAAAAACAAAATACTACATTATATCAAAATAATGCAACATGCATTAAAATGTTGAAATTCAAAAACTTACGATTGGCAGTGTACAAATTGATAGCATCTAGAATGGCATTCGAATTGCGGTGAAAACCATCAGCCATTTCTACTGAAATCACCTGCCTTATTAACTTTGAAACTTCTATTCTTGCAAGAAAATCTGCAAATCAAGTATTACAGTAATATTTTACAGTAGGGCCACAATTTTAATTTAAGAAGCTTAAATTATAATTCATTAATATAAATGCAATTTTGTTACAGCGTTCTGAAAGGATGTTTGTTCAATATTCCAATGAAACATGCATTTATTTAAATTTGCTATGAATCCCGTTCCAAAATCATTTTATCACTATATTATAGTTGAGACATTTTTTGTTTGATGAAATTTGAGCAGTCTGATCATGTCCTTATTTCATTAATATCTTTGTTGTCTCTGCAATCGTTTTTATTGATTTACCACAATCCTCTCAACGCTAGTCGTGCAAATATCAACACTGAATGCTTTTATGGTTTGTAAAATGAAAATTACACCTCCATGTCATTTCTATAAATATTAATTTTACTTTCAAAATAATATGTCCTTTTCTAATTGATTTTCATTATTCACTTTATCTTTAACGTTCAAATTGTCGAATTTCATCCTTATGATTTCAGTTTTATGATAAGTATTAGCGGAAGTGATTTACGGAATAACGAATAAAATTGACGTGGGCCATTGTTTTCACAGCGGTCGTACTTGTTGCAACCGGTTTGCTTTTATTTGCTAATTAAAAATTAATTCTTCTTAATTGTGCAGAACGAATAACATTGAAATTTACATATCAACTAACTTGAGACTATATTTTGATAAACAAACGGAACGTTTGTTGGGAGCCGACCTACATCAGTAACCACCGGCGAGTGATCATGACAGAAGACAATGTAACAAAATTTGAATTTTTATTTAGTTTATACTAGGTTATCTTACAATCCTAACATTCAAATGACATCAGAATTAAAAACTTACCACTTGACCAGCAAACAGTTATGGATAGAAATAAGAAAAACCGCAAGCATAACTAAAATGAATCTAGAAACGGTTCACAAAATAAAAAAAAATCAAATGGTTCATTAATGAAGAACAGCATAATTAACTAAGCTAAGCTAAAGTAAGGAACAGTGCAATGGGGGCGACCACCGCGGTATTTCAAATCAGTCAATGCCAGCTTTCTACTATTACTGCGCGTAAAACAATACTGTTCATGCTTTCCCAACATGAATTTACTACTGTAAATGACGACCTTAACATTAATATTTTATGCGCTACTCATTTTCCTGCAATTCATATGAATTAAATTATTTAATAAAACAGTTACGAGAAAGCTTGTCGAAGTAACTTTGTTGTTTACTAATGAGCAACAGAAGTGAAATTTTTTGATGCAAGAAAATACAGTATGACATATATCATTTTTGCGATATTCAAAATACAGTTGTATTTACATATAAAATACATTATATCCAAATTTTATCATAAACTACTGTGAAATCATGTCTTTTTAAAATGGCCTACAAAAGAATTGGAAATATAGCTTACTTGCGTAGTATTAGTAGTAATTAATTAATTAATATAGAAAATATTATAAACATTATATTTTCCTGTTTATTTTTATAAATTCAATGTTCTGTTATATTTATTTTATTTTATTTCTACTAATCATAATTTTTTAAATGCTACAGTAAGAAATTGTACATGCATGCTTTTATTATTATTCTGTAATGAAGTTCACTTTGCAATCACGCGATGTTTTTACTAATCTTATATTGAAGCGGTTTAATATTTTCAAAATAAGATGAGCCATGTTACACAACCGGCCAGATGGACTGGTTATGCGGTTTTGGCACCTCGAGGATCAGCTCGTGGTCGAAGTTCCGCCACCCGAGCACGGCTTTTCGCGTTGCCTACTACCGCATCATCCTACAATGCTAAACGTTTTCCCTGTAAACTTTGTAAAACAGATTACGAATCAGAGGCAGAACTAGAATTTCATATACAAGAACATGAAAATGGAAAATTTGTTATTAATATACCTCCTCCTCCTGTCCTGTCAGAATTAAAAGAAGACAGTCAGGAAACGACGAGTAAGTACAAAATAATAAATTGTTTCTCTCATCGTTTTAAAATTGTTTTTCTTTTTGTTTTTAATGCTTTAATGCTTTAAATTTATTTTTAAATGTATGAATTTATTTGTTAATAATGTTTTTTTGATGTTTTATATCTGAAAATTATTTATTATTTTTCACTGTTTAATGAACAGCTTTTTGTGCGGATAAATATGAAAATATTGTAAGTAAATTGTTTTAGAAGTTTATTATTATTTTGAAGATTTTTTTAATTACAAAATTATATATTTTTTATTTTCTGTTCATATTTTCTATGTCATGATTGTTTTATTTTATCTTATAGTTTAAGTGTTGTGATGAAAACTTTTGTAAGCGACGCCTGAGATGATTAATAAGTTCGTATTTTAAATAAGTATTTATAGGCAGCTCGCTCGCGTTTTTAGATTGTGGTGTCTTACACTGTTTTAGTTTTGTTTTAAGATGTACAAAAAAAGATGATTTGTTGAAATTAAAGAGCTTATACTTTTATATTTATATTAATGTAAACTAATTCTTTTTTTGCTTTTCTTGTGAAAACAACCGCAAATTATTTTACTGTGTTAGTAAGATATTCAGGTATTATTGCTGTAAAATTTTGAGGAAAAATAGGTCATTATTACTCCTTAGTTTTTTATTCATGAATTCAGTATGCCACTGTTTATAAGAAGATAATTTATTGTAAATGTGATATTTTTTAGATTTGGATATGGACGAAGGCTCTTTTCGTGGAAGGCGACTGCGCTGCAATATGTGTGGCGAAAGATTTCAGGACAGGTCGCTGTTTGGGCAACATTTAGCTGATCATGAGAATCCTGAAGGTAGTCGCACCGCGCGAAAAAAAGGTGGAGAGTCTGATTCGGCACCGACTTTGGTTAAAATGGAGAAATCTCAAGATGATGTGGATGAAAAAGAGAAGGTTATGTCCGAGCCACCAAGTTTACTTCGTGAACAAATGGGTAGTCCAGAAGAATATTTTGTTGAAGAAGAAGAAGATGATGATGATGATGATGAAGATGATAGAGACGATGAAGAAACATATGAATGCAAGGAATGTCACTCTACGTTTAGTAGTTATCGTGGTTTATTAACGCATACTTCCCGCAAGCATGGTAATGCTGCGATGAATGCTTTGCGAAACAAAGCGTTGAAGACGGAGAACATCTATGATGATTATTCTGAAAGTATGTGAGATGAATTTTTTTTCGTTGCTAAACGCAAAGAATTTAGCTTACAAATACGCTGAAATCGGAGATGTACCAGGCGCCGCTTCAACAAAGGATACCGAAGTATTTCCGTGCCGTCAGTGTCCAGATCGAATTTTCTTGACATCTTACGGATTGGAACGTCATACAAGACTGACTCATCCGGATAAAGTCAAAGAAGTTTTACAATATATTGATGATATTGAACGGCATAAGTCAATGGCTAGTAACATTGGCAGTGTTGTCGATACTCCAGTAATACGTGCTCGTGGTCGAGGGCGTGGTAGACGTGGTCGGGGACGTTCTCTAACCAACACCAGTTCTAGCCGTTCTTTGCGCTATCGCGAAGACACGCCATCTCCACCAATTGTTTTAGGTGATGAGTATGATGAATTCAGCTTCCCAGCTTTACCTCCTTATAATCCTGATGAAGATTCACAAGGAGGAAAAGAGGAAGATACGGAATACGTATATGAAAGTTCGGTTAGTGAAGATGATCTTGTTCAATCCCGTCATTCAAGTACTGGTAGGCAGAGGAGATCTTCTACTTACTCTAATCGGGACTTTCAAATAGAATTGGATGAAACAGGCGACATGTATCAAGTATGCACATTGTTTTAAATTTTGTCGAATATGTTTTAATGTGTTGTATTGTACTGAGTTGTAATTTATGTATTTCTTTTTTTAATGACATAAATTTGTGTGTGTATAGGTATGTATGTATGTATCTCTTCTGCTTAGATTGTTCGGCAGCATAGCGAAGCGATGGTGGCTGCTGCTAGCTTTACAGAATCTCGCGCTCATGGTAGACCACGTCGATCAAATGGCACACCGAAGGCTAAATATCAGTCCTGCGAAACTTGCGGTATTCTGATCAATACGGAACATCCACGAGCAATGGAAAGTCACATGAAGGCGCATCAGAAAAATATGGAACTTCGCCAAGAATTGTTACGCTTGTATGGCAATAATTGGGTTGATCAGGTAACATGTCGCGAATGCAACTTGGTATTCAAAGATGGAGATAAATTGGAACAGCATCGGCGCAATGTGCATGTTAAACGACGACATTTTCTATGCCGTTTTTGCGGAGATGTCTTCAGAAATATGAGAGATTTGAATTTGCATAAGGAACGACGCCATGAGGCTTTTGAAGGTAAATTTATGTTTTTTTTAAATATAAAGTAGTATTTTTAACTGAAGGACAATAAAAGAATGGTGGAATAAGTCAGTTTTATCTTTGTAATGTAAAACATTTTATAAATGAAATTTATTTTGCAGGTCATCGTCGAGGTGCCGATCCAAATGCATCAATGACATTCAGCTATCAACGGCGTGGTAATAATTATGAAGATAGTCGTAGCTTCTATGGAACTGATGCATCGCGAGTTTCTGATTTACCATTTATAATGACCTGCGCTTATTGCAAAGCGATGTTTGGTCGCGTTGGAGAATATATGCAGCATATGCTTGAAATCCATCATCGTCTAGATTCAGTCACTACTTTGGACGCGAAGTATTTTGCTCCATTTAAAGTCGACTGTTACAAAGGTTTTCATCTTTATTGATTACATAATTTGTCGTATTTTGAATTTTAACTTTGATGTTTTTTTGTTTTAAGGAAAGGTTCACTTTGGTTGCTGTGATTTGATTTTATATGACCACAACGAAATGGCAGTGCATCGTCGTACTGTTCACGGTTCGTCCGCCAGTGGACGTCCGAAGAAATGCAGATACTGTCCCATTGTCTTGATGAATACTGCCACTTATGATCGCCACATTGCGACGCATCGTTTCCGTAAATGCACAATATGTCATTGTTCATTTGGCACATCGACTGCAGATTACACTTTGTACAGATCTCACATGCTGAAACACAGAGAGCATGGTATGTTCTTATATATATAAATTATTTTTCATTGTTGGTTTCTTTAATTTTTTTTCCAATTCTAGGCTACGACATCCCATTATCAATGATCGACGATGGAATCAATCCTACTGAACGTGACTTCTTGATGGCAGTTAACAATGAAGAAGAATGTGGTGACGGCTCTGACGACGATTACAGTGTATTTTCCGGATCAGGAGTGGAATCTAATGCTGAAGACGACGAGGATGATGAAAATTTGATAACTTGCTTTTTTTGTGGCAAATATTTCTCTTGCGTTGGTCGCAGCCGAGTGCATATGAAGCTTCACTTACAGAAACACTTGCGAGGCATGAAATTTAAGACGGTGCCCTTCAGCGGCAAATTGAACCACAAGTTGCGTTGTTATTTGTGCGGAAAAGTGAGATACCGTCGTGCGGCAATGGCGTTTCACTTTATACAATGTATGCGAAGAAGAAGAGGTTTTATTCGCACTGAAATTGACCGACCTTTGCTTCTTGTACCAAAAAAAGAGGAAGAAGATATATTACCCTCAAAATTGATACCGCAGAGTATACCGACGCCGGCAATTACCGCAGGTGAGGCGTTGCCAATGGAATTGCAAGATGAATTGGACGCGCGAGGCAAAGAGAATAGTGGCGATAGTTTCAAAAGTCCAAGCTTTTTGAATAGGTCGTTTTTGTTGACTTGGAAATCTGTCGACGACAAAGCAGACAGTGTGGAAATTAGCTGCATGCTGTGTGGTGAGACGTTTGAGAATTTCTTGCAAGCTGCATTTCATGTGAAAAAGGTTCATATTGACAACGGTGAAGACAAGTTGGAGAATGTCGACCGAAAATTATTTGAACAAAACTTGGAGAACTCAGGCATGTTTGGAATGTCGACGACAAAGTCCAACAAGAAGTCTGAATCAGCAACAAGCAAAATTGCCAGAGTGAACAACACAACGGCTGTGGTGTTTCCAATTTATGGAGGTTTGGATCGGCCTGAGAATAACAAGAAATTTCGCTGTTTCAATTGCTTGATGAATTTTCAAACCAAGCAAGAACTCGAAAGGCACAAACTGAGCCACAGACCAAAACGAGAATATCGATGCCGTATATGTCGGCAGCATTTTTGGACAAGCAAAGGTCTTGATCGCCACTTGAAATTGCACGACGTGAACAATATGTATTGTCAGATTTGTTTCAAAAAGTTCAAAACTTGTGAAGCTTTGCAAAAGCACGAAACTTGCCACGAATTGGCAAATTCTCTGTACCAGTGCGAAGATTGCAATTTGTCCGTTTGCAGCATGCGACAGTTGAACAATCATTTCATGCAGTCGCACTGTGGAATTAGCATATTGACTTGTATGGTTTGTGCGGCAATTCATACCGACAAGCGAGTGTTGAAACAGCACATCAGAGCTGCGCATCCGGATCTGGTGGTGCGCTGTGTGAAGTGCAAGAAACAATTTAATTGTCCATTTTTGGTCAAGCGTCACTTCAATCGTCTGCACATGTATGAACGGACCGAGTCGTGTCCGTCTTGTGGAAAGATCTTTTTCGACAAGCGTTCATTGATTTTGCACCGTTGGCATCATTTGTCTTTTGCTGGTAGATTTCAGTGCATGATTTGCGATCAACTTTTCGATAATACCAGGCAAATGCAAGTGCATTTGAAAAGTTCCCATTCGGAAATTGTTGTCAAGGATGAAGGTGACAACGGGATTTTTGTTTATGATACGGAAAAAATACGACGTGGATATGTGCAACGTGGCGGTGATTCGGTGGAAGTTGAATACATGTCGCAGTGTTGCTTCTGTGTCAAAGCGTTTGCTAACAAAGTTGAAGCAGTGAATCATCTATTTTTAAGACACGGTTTTGCACGTCAGCCACCCAAGTGCTACGCATGCGGAGCGTCGTTCAATTTTGTGAAGACTCTGCGAGCGCATTTGGCAGCGCGACATGGTATTTATTCAAACTCAAACAACACTCAAGACGTTGAAATGGCAGAAATTCGTAAGTTTTTTTTATTTGTTTAATTGTTGTAAATTAATTCTATATATATATATATATATATATATATATATATATATATATTTATTTATTTATTTATTTTTTCCTTTTCATCAGCCAATGAATCAGTTACTGGCATTTCTGAACATGAAGAGAGTATGCTGATGGGAGGCATGGCAGATGTTGGTTACGTGAACACATTTTCCTGAATAACAGTGCATTTTCATGTACACATCAGGTATACGCACGAACAATTAACTGGCTGTCTCTGATTGTGAAATTCTTTGTGGTTCTACTTTGTTATTCTTTTTAGCACAGCTGATTATCAATCAACTTAGTTTCTTCTTTGTTTTTTTTGAATTTTATGTTTCAAAAAAAATTTTATACACTGGTTATATGTTATAGGAAAATTTATTTTTGTAGAATGTTGTTTTATGATGGTATTACGCTGCCGTTGAAACTTTGAAATTGAAGCCTGCTGTGTAAAATGCTTTGTATTGGAATGGATAAATTTTTTTTACCAATTTCATTTATTATTATGATCGTCGTCATCATTTCACATTATCTTCATTGACGCTATATCTATAAATTAGTATTCGCACTACCTTTTGATTTTATATATAACGAAGTGTTCCATTTAAATAGATAGCAATTCTTCAAATATATATATGCTTAGGGCATTTCACTGTTTCATTTTCATTGGTCATCTTCGCTATCTTCCTCTGTGCTTTCGGTGTGGTCAGCTAGCGAAATAAAGCGCACTGTATTATAAAAAAAATTTGCCTTGTCATTTTTGATATGCTTTTACCATATTGTCCGCAGTCAGCGGGTCCTTTGGTTTTCGAATTGTCGAATTCTCGGCCCCATTTATCCACACACCAACAGTGCGCTTCATAACATTGTTCTGGTCGGTAGAAACCGTCCACATCACACATTGGTATAAATGCACCTAAATGCACCAGGAAACTTGTGAAACCACCAGTTTTAATCGCATTTTTTAAAAACATTTACCAAGAAGATGTGGATCGGTAAGACGACGGGCTGCGTGACATGGTGGTTCCTCTTTTTCTGAAATCATTATTCCAATTTTCAAGAATCTATTATTGCCGGAACTTTCAGCAAAGACAATTGCAAACTGCTCTCACCTCGATCTGCCCACTGGAAACAATCGCACCATTCATCCAAGGAAAGTTCACCATCTTGACTGATGTCACACGCATCCAAGAAATGATGGATGCAATTTTTGTACTTGTCATGATCAAGAGAAAACAGTTCTTCGTATTGCAATCGACCGTCTTTGTTTCCATCCAGTTGGCCAAACATCCAACCGACATTCTGATTGCACGGAACATGATGTTCTAAGAAAATAAGATTATAAGATTCGACACAAATATATACTTTATATTGTTTTTTTTGTTTAAATAAATATGAAACTAATTGCTATTAATGAATGTTTTATTAATTCTTGCTGCACTGCTATTTCAATTTAAATTGCGTAATTGATTCATTTAACGTAAGTCCACGTTTCTTACTAGGCAGAAGAACAGGCACGGCACTTGTGCTTTGCATTCGTAAATCGCCGAACCATTTCAAAAGTAGAGCTTCTATAGTGATGAGCTGCTTATCAGAACAAGCTGAAAAATATGTTACATGCAAAAATAAATTGTTGCTATATTTCATTGAAACCTTTCTCGTAGCGTTGCAGATGTTTCGGTGGAAATTTGTCAATGTGTTCAAAGTCGTCGATTTTTATCGAAGGACCTAGTGTTTTAATGTGGTATTTTTTATTTGCATGCAAGCGCTTAAAATCGGAAAAACGATGCTTATAAGTTTCTTCTGCTTCTTCATAATCTTCAGCCGATTGATCTCCGCCAAAGTTTGCCGTTTCCAATAACCTGAAAATCACTTTTAGTATACTGTAAAACAAAAAGATCAACCCACTGACAGTTGATTAGCCTTGTGGCGAGTGACGCAAAGCGCGATTTCGTTTATCAACGTACAAACTTCATCTTCTCTACATTTAATCAACATGCAAGCATGTTCTGAAATAAACAACTGATAATTTATTTCTAATGTTACTGATCAGCAAGGATGTGCTTTATCGATAAAAAAACTTCTCAAATAGAAAAAAAGAAGTAATTTATTAGACTGATTGGTTAAAATAAATGAAATGTTTCAAAAAAAATGAGTGGCTGCATGTCTGTCAAAGATTGAAGTGAATATATCTATCAAATGTTTCGCCTTATACCTTATTCTTCTTCTTCATGTTAAAAAGTTAACTGACGTCGACTAAAAAATGTTCAACAATAATTAAATTCTGAATGAATCAGACAGAATTTATAATACTTGTGCTATTTGTCAATCTTCAAAAAATATAAAAACATTAATAATATGAAAAATGATATCGGTTGCTGTTAAAAATCGCTAATTACTCAAATATGAAACCAAAAAGAATACAAAAATTGTATTTACCTTTGTCAAGCTGGTGGAATTCCAAAATCTTAAACGAGTGAATTTTAGGAAAATTTAACTCCTGCTAAGGAAGAGAACAAAAATTGTTCATCAAAGAACAATTAACTTTATAAAACTTACTTGATCAACTGCAGATTGACCACAAATGAAAATTGAATAGAAAGAGATGGTGAAAAAAATGAACAGCATATTTGAAAGTGGAAATCAAAAGAACGTCATACAATGGCACTAGGCAGAATGAAGTTTGCTCTGTGTTCGACTTTCAAGAAAGCACACAACGTTGATGTGTTCCAACTTTACTAATGCATAATAGCAAATAGCAAAGCAAAGCAGCTGCGCGCATTCGCCAGTAACGCCCAATGCCAGAGCACCAGCCAAGCAAACACTATAAATAAACAAAAGTAACTAAAAGTTCATGCACTATAAATAAATAAATAAATAAATAAATAGCAGACATCCAAGAAAAAAAAAGCAACAAACAACGAATAGCAAGTTTATTTTTTTCCAATAAATAATAATAACAACAGTGATATAGTTTTGCATTCATTATTTTTCCTTTTTTTGAATTCGTCTACGTTTCAATTTTCTTGAATTTGAAATCCTTTTACGCTTTCGTGGATGCATCCACACTGGAAATTGACCATTTCGATTTGACGTTGTTCTGCCCGGATTTGTTTCATTCAAATTCAACACTTCACAATCTGAAACAAACAATGGAAATTAATGAATGAAAAAGAGAAACTTCCCCCCCCCCCCCCCATTTTACCCATTTTCTCATCACCAATAGTCTTCACATCATCATCATCATGTTCAGTCAGCTTAATATCATCTAAAATTGTTCATATATTAAGATTTTTTGCTCAGTTTTGTCAGTATTTCTTCAATTTAAATAAAAATCAGACAAGCCTGATGTCATAACATATTTATCTTACTAATTTTGTCGTCAGATTCGACCTCCTTTGAAGAACTGGAATTTAAACGACATACAACAGATTTCAGTTTCTCAAGTTCTTTGATTCGATATCTCTCACGTTTGATGTTTCTCATTTTGCGACACCATTTGCTACGAAGACTTTTTGCCATGAAAAAATCTAAAATAAAAATGAAGCTCACAATTTGAAAAATTAAATCAAATTTTAAAAAGCGTCCACGTAATCATTTGAATTTAAACTGACAAAGATTAAATGCTCACACTCCACAATTGAGAAAAGCCGCGTGCTCAGTAATCAGATAAATAAAATAAAATAAACATAAACTGTTTATTTCAATTTATTTCTTTACTGTTGAAACATTATTGTGTAAAATTTCAAACTAAAAATAATACTTAAAACTAACACTATGAATTTTTGTCATCAAAAGGTCCTACAGATTGTTGTTCAAAGTCGAAAAGTATAAAATTCTGGAATTAATGCTCGCAACAGTCGATGAATGATTGTAGCAGTCAAACCCCAAATCCGTTGACGACGCTCGTTGACGTAATAAACGGGTCGTACATAACCTGATCCAGTACAAAATCTTGTATAAGATTGATTTCTTGAATTGCAAAGTTCCGATATAGGAACAACTAGAAGTCTTTCCACCTCGTCTTCATTTATACACAACTCATGAACGTTGACAGAAGAGCTAACTGTGCAAATAATCGGTGCTACAAGCCCATCAGAAATAACTGTCCTTTGAAAATTCATCGCAAACCACGTTTCTACGTATTTTTTAGACAGGCCAATCTCTTCATACGCTTCCCTTAATGCAGCGTCAACTATTGATGCATCACTGGGTTCAACTCTTCCTCCAGGAAAACTGATATGTCCACGATGGATGCTCATGCGACTAGAGCGTACAGTCACCAGTATAGAAGGTACATTGTCGACAACAGCAAGTGGAACTAAAACTGCCCATCGTACCTTTTCACTCAACTCCATATTATGAACAGAAGAAATTAAAGCTAAGCGCTCCATGCATCGTTGTCTATTCACAGGTCCGAATATGTCAGCGGGTAAATTTAAATACCTTTTTGATATTTCAAATATACCAAATCTAGAAAAATTTAAATACCTTCGCAAAACTGGGCTTTTTTTCCTCATCAAAAACATATCTATCTTACAAAAAAAATCGTCCGACAATTTCCTACAGTAAATAGAGATAATAAAGTTTAATTAAAATGCATCGTCAAGCAAAACCATGTTGTGAAAATTTGAAATTAAACAAATTATTGTACAATTGAAATTATTTCAAATGTGCAAAATTATAAATTAAGAATATCTGTAATATCTTAACAAGAGATTTGGAAAAATAATCAAGTCGGCAAAATGAACTTAAATTATTTAAATAAACAAATTTCTAAAGCAATAATTAAATTAGAATTAATGGGTTAACCAATTGAAAATATTTTTTTATTGTAATAAATATCAATAATTAGCATATGCTTTACAAATTTTTTATTTTTAAACGATAAAAAACAGTATTTTGTAAGTAAAGACACACAGGCTTTTTTTTTACAAATACGGTAACTGTATTTGCTTGAAATCAGTTGATCGGTGGCTGTCCTGTTGAAAAGTTGCCATTTTGTTGAAGATATCTCTGCGACAATGTTCAAGACGAAAAAGGATGTGAACAGAAGCATTGTAAGTTTTGTTTATTTGTATATTTGTCTATTAATTTACAATATTTTCTAAATTCCAGTAGCAATATATGTGTTTCTTTCGTCTCATTGAACCATCCACTTCTTGATGTACATGAATGTTAACAGTTTTTTAAATTATTGTCCATTTTAATTGTAAAATATGTAAATGTTTAGAAAAACAAAAGTCCCACCAAAAACGATGAAACACCATCACCGAAAGGAACATCAGATGCGATTAAAGAAATCAACCTTGAAACTCTTTCGCGTAAAAAGTATTGTTATGAAATGAAAAGGTACATTTTTTTCAAAAGTATGTAAATTTTAATGAATTTTGTGACTGATCTTTTTTCTGCTCAGATGTCGATTGCTTTTGGAAAGATTGCGAAATGAAAATGCCCAACTGCAGGCAGAATTGAAATCACGATCAGCAGCCAAGCCGCAAGAGAAGTGCACCGTTAAAGTTTGGTGTTGTTTTTTAAATTTAAAATTTTTTAAAATATAATCATAAGATGCTGGCAGCAGGTGAATTATTTTTTGAATATTGTTTTAGACAGAAATTGAAAAGAATAGTAACGTTGACAAGGATGAAGTTTCTACGGATTGTTCGCAGATACAGCAAGTGATGTTTAATTTTGAGAGAAAAAATATTTACATTTCATTTTTGAATATTGTTTTAGTTGGAAAATGAAAGTGCAGTTGAAGAAAGTGTCAATATTGCAGAATTGGTGAAAACATTGAATGTGATTGAAAATGCTTTTCAATTTGGCAAATGGTTTTAGAAATTTTTGTTTTTAGCTAGAGATGGATTCTTTGCTATTTAAAATTCACGAATACGCTGCCAAAACGAACCATGCCGAGTGCTGGAAACGTATGAACATTGTGCATGAAGTGAAGAAGCGGTAATTATTTTTATTATCATCAAGCAGTTAGACCTTCAAAATTTTCAGTTTAGCAATATTTTAATTTTTTTAATTATTACTTTATAATTGCTCGTGATTGTAGAATATTTGATGAAAATTTAATGAACGAGATTATAGAACGAGAAAAGCAATTGCAGAATGCAAGCATTTATTATGAATATTTAGCTTCTTTCATAAAAGTAAGTAATGTAAGCATAAATAAAAATCCAGTAATAATATCTGTTTAGGATTATGACAAAAGTATTCGTTCGTTTTTGACATGGCAGACGTTAATTAAAGAAGCAAAGTCGAATTTATTCATTCCTAATTTGGATGACTTATTTTAAAATATCATTATACTATTGAAAAAAGTTTTAAGTTTAAAATGGTTTTATTATTGTCGGTGGTGACTTTTTTTTTAAAGAATTAAATTTTAATACTGATCAGAAATACTTAAATTTGTATTTCATTTGTACTTTTACAAATACAATTTTGCTTTATTATTATTATTTTAGTTTAAACAAACGATTACTTTAAACAAGTGATACTTTAAAAAATGCAAAGGCTCGTTTGATTTGTTTTCATCAAACAGTTAAAAGCATGAGAAACCAGTGAAGTGATGTCGGATCTTTTGAATTATTCCCCGGCTTATTATTCGCCTACATGCTTGGCAGTGAATCCAAATCTATTGGATCTAGATGAAAAGGCGAACTTGCTAAAAGAGTACATCGCTGCTCGTCCACTGTTTAAATTGCCATATTACTTTGGCCATGGAACAGTTGAACAGTGGGAATCGCTTTTACGGTATGAATCATCATTTTTGTTGTTCATCGATTCTGAAGACAACAACCAGCTGAAGTTGATGCTCTGCGATGATCTGAGCAATGTATTGCAATGGCCGATCATGCAAACCGACAGTGGATATTTTTTTATCAAAACTACAGATATTGAGAAACAATTTTTGAACGTTGATAATTTGATGAATTATCATATTTTTCAAAATACCAATTTCCATGTAAGTGAATGAAATTGATTTGCAAAATTAACTATTATTATTTATCATATTAGATATATGACAATAGCATCGCTACTCTGCAACGTGCCGTTTACAGAAAATCAAAAAGTTTAACATTGGAAAATAGTTCCAATTATAAAGAGTGGGCATATTTCGTTGATGAGAATCAAATTGAGCAACTTGACCATTTATTGTTGTACAATGGTGATTTTATTCTTGCCGAAGTGAAGAACAATACGACAGTTTTGCAATTGTTCTACAAATGGAATAACCATATCTATTCGATGATGTTCAACAAAGAATGCAAATATATTTTGCCACACCCTGCCAATGGTCCTGAAGAATGGGTGGATAATTTGGATAAACTGTTGAAGTCGTTGTGTGCATGCAATTTTCGCTTCAACAACATGCAGCTCATTCATCCGGTGAATGTGAGAAAGCGACTGAACTTGCAAAAAAAGTCTCCCGTGAAGCAGAATAACTGCGATATGAAAAATCGAAAGCCGTATAATCCACTGTTTAATTTGCCATATTATTTTGGAGAGATTGAAAAAGAATATGCTGAACAACGGTTGAAGTTGTTTGCTGATTTTTTGCTCTACACAGACTTGAAGACCAAGAAGCTGATGCTGGCAGTTGTTGCTGAAATGGGACAAATGGAACAAATTTGTCACTTGGAAATTTATCCAAATGAAAAGCATCACTTTTGCTTGGTAAATGATGACCAATATTTGCAATGTTCCACTGTTGAGAGTTTGATTTTGCATTATTTTCACAATTGCAAAAAATTAAAAGTAACTCCAGCAATGTTGTAATTCTTTTTCTTTGTCTTTTAATCAGAATTTCATTTACAGGGCAATGGGATAGATTTTAATACTTGCTACTTGCTAGTACCCATATACAGGGACAATTATGATTTGCATATTCGAGTGTCGAACAACACCTTGAGCAATGAACGATGTTATTTTGGTATAGATTTCCCAACAGAAAGCGTGAGAAAGCAATTGAGAAACAACGGGGATTATTTGCTGCAGACGATGGACAATGACGATTTGATTACAGTCCGTTGGGAAGGGAAAATTTTCAATATCAAACCAAAGAAAGATACAATTGGTTATATATTGCCAAAGAACGAAAATGTCCAACCAACAGAACGCGTGAAATCGTTGAACGAATTCGCCAAGTCGGCGGTATACTGTAAACATGCTTTCGACAACATCATGCTGTACAAGGCAGTAATGTTAACGTGATTAACTTCACTGAAAACTTTACAATATTTGAAAAATACATTATTTACATGCTGTTTGATAATTTTTATTATTTTTTTCTAAATTATATTTCTCCAAAATTGAGCGGTTCACTTTTCACACAACTATGAACTGAAATAAATGCAACGTTTGTCAAAAAAAAAGTGTAAAAAATAAAATTTTCAAACACATTTCTTTTTTTTTCTGTTTTACTGCGGAATAAGGCAAACTTTCCCTGTTAATGTTTGGCAACATTTTCGACCGTAAGGGCAATCTCGATTTGTTCTGCAGTTGTTGTGTATATTTCTGGGAATTCCGAAAAACGGTGGACATCTACCGTATCCTGTAATGTTGAAAACAAAAATTTGTTTTTTTTTTAAATATGTACAGTAAGAAATATGAAAAATGAGGAAATCTATTTCAAAATATATAAAATTTACATTCTACTTGAATAAAATTGACCAACGCTCACCGTTGTTCCAGTTGTGGTTATGGTTCGGATATTCAGGGTTGACATTCCACGGTTTTCGACAGCACACTCCGTTGATGCAAATTTTGTTTCCTGGACAATAACCGTAATTGCACCGACCGTAATGTCTCGAACCATCCGGGCACTTTTCTGTAACAAAACAAAAATACAATTGGATAATAATATTGGAAAATTTTTAACATAAAATTTAAATATGGCAAAACATCAGTCATCAACTCACGCCAGCCCCCTCCGTTGTTTGGCGGGAAAAATGGAGGAAAATTTCCATTATTGCCACCGAAATTATTTTTACAACACCATCCATTGTAACAATACTGCGCAGTTGGGCATCGTCCACGTGGACATTGTTGAATTGGATATGTATGATCTGGGCACATGACTGTAAACAAACCAATACTGTTACATGTAAATACTTCAACGTGAAATTTAATAATATTATTTTCCAAAAAAAAAAAAACAAAAAACAAAAATTTCAATTTTATTGAAATTATTGAAATCATTTATAATGTATCTGTTTTTCTTTTAAATTGCTTTTCAACAACTTACAACTTTCACTTTGAACGTATAACAGGCCAAATAAGATGAATATTGAAAAGAACATTATCGGTATGATTGTATATTTTTTGACTGCTACTATCAAACATTTGGGAAAGTTTTATATAAATAGAGTCTCAAGGGTTTTGTAACGCCTCCGCATCATGCGCATCATTAGTGTGTAATTTCATGAAAGACAAGGAATTGATCAAATTAGGTTAAAATCACTTTTGTCAGATGTTATTGCCAGTATGCTTGTGCACCTACGTACAATACAAGCATTGTCCTAGTTAAAACTAGTACTTTAAGTGTTATTCAAAAGAAACTATTAAAAAAACAACCCTACTTCGACAGCTTATAAATAATACATGTATACAAGGTTATGTATGAATATAGCTACAAATAAGTTCCGTTGTTGATCAGTTCACGTTATAATAAAACGGCATGTTTTTTGTGCAACATGTATGGTGCATTTGATAAAATAAAATTCTTAATCAAAAGTGAAAATTTTCAATTATTTGCATGCATATTTATCATTACAAGATGTGATAAAACGTTTAACCGATCTATTCAAACGTGTGTTCAATAACATATTACTGCAATATAAACTTAATAAATGTTTCTAAATTTCACGGCGTGTGCGTGTGTTTTGAAATTCTTGTTCATTGTATTATCATTTCAAATAAAAGATTTGTTCTCTATAATGATATCTATATCTCTCTATACATGCATCAATTATGTGGATATTTTCTTGAACAAAACAAAACTTATCTCAATTAAATGAATCATTGAATGATGTGCAGGTGTAAATTTTATTCTCACGTGTTGCATGAGTAATTTGATAAGTTGTTTCATGAAAATGATTGTGACCTCAAAATAGGTTAAGTTTTTTTTCTCCACGACATGCATTTGCTGAAACATCCGTTTTTGAAATAAACAATTCAATAAAACATAAATAACATAGCAAATTTTAATAAAATTCCATTTTTCATTCATTCAACTTATTTATTGCATTTGATTGATGAACATAGTTATTGTTAAAGTTAAAAATTTGCAATCTTTCCATTGTTCATGGTTTATATCTGTTATGTTATTTCTGATAATATTTGAAAATTATTCGAACACGTTTATCAACTGCTTTGCGATAATAAGTAAGCTTAACATTAAAATTATAATTTTACGTATTTGAAAAAAAAACAAAACTAGTTTATATTTACATATAAGTGCGTGAGTATTGTGTTTCCCTGTTTTGTAATTCACCAGTTTGTTCCATTTTATATTGAACAAAAAATAATAATAATAAATGAAAATTTCAAAACACATCTAGTTGACATATTTTAATTGAAATAAAAGTATTTCTGTTGGTATTTCAATATAAACTTGATGTGATATGAAAACAATAAATAAGTTTTTTATTATAATTTAAATTTAAACATGTATCAGGAAGAAACTGAAAAGGCTATAATTTGTTATTATCATTATTATTGCACTTATATATTGTATATGTGCAATTTATGAATTGAAATAATGATTGATTGTCGAGAAATCTTTTGATTATTTCATTTCAGATTTTAACTGCCAATTTCTTCTTGAATTTCTTCGCTCTGTTTTTCATTATTAATAGCTTCTACAGCGTCATCAACATTCAATTGATCCTCATTAACTGCTTCTTCAAATTGATCCTGCATTTCTTTAATTTCTTCAATTAAACTCTCTAATACGGTTTCTTTATTTTCTTCAAGCTTTTCTTTGAGTTCATCGATGATTTCTGCAATATTGTTATCTACACCATTCAATGTTTCGACAATTGGTCGTGGAAATGTAATATACAATCCATATTGCTTTTCTAGCCATTCAGTATTGGATATGAAAGGGTCGAACAAGTCAAATCTTCCATACGGATAAGCTCCAATTCCATTGGCACTTTTTTTTGAGCAACACCAGCCATTATAACAATAATGTGGCTCATTGCACGATTCATCTGCACAAGGCTCCGCTGTTAAAGATAGATCTGGACAGACAACTGTAAAATAATTGAAAAATTATCAAAATAAAAATTAATGAATGATAATTTGCAATATCTATTATGTTTTCATCATCACTTACATGCATTGATTAGATCAAATGGCGGATGAAAGAAAACCAATACAAGTGCTGCAAGAAGAAGCATGGTCAAATTGAGATTAAATTGACACTCTTTGGAAAATGAACATGCAATACCAACAGTTTAAATTTATTTGTATTTAAAACTGGATTTGAAAAAAAAACTTGATTTAATTCAATTTTTATTTTTTATCAACAATTTGTTAATACAATAAGCATTATCTAGTTTTATTATCTGCGTAAAACTTGATATTATTCATAAATTAAAATATGTAGAATTCATATGCTGCATAGTTTCACTTTATAAATTTTGATAGCTGAACTTTTGTCTAATTATTGATGTTTCATTTTCATTTAATACAAAAGCTGGTCTATTTAAATTTTATTAATAACTATGCAAAAGTAACGCTATATATTTTTTCATAATAAATGTAAGCGTTAATGTTTTTAAATTTAATCAAATAAAGTAGCGCTTATGAAATAACTCCTGCATTTCTACAACGCGCCAATCGTCAGTAAAAATCAATTTTTGTTCGCTTGTGTTTTAAATTTCAGTTTTTACAATGCAATGATTTAAAATTAAGCAAATATGTTTATTGATTTTATTTGACAAACAAAAATTAAAATAGGGAAAATTGCAAAATACACTGCAAAGAAAATTTGCAACTGAAGGCGCTACATTTTCTGTTTTCTCAATAATCATATTTTATGCTCTCTTACAATTAGCATGTTTTTATCACTAATCAACAGAGGAAATTTTGAAAGCAAGAACTGATTTTTTTTTACAATCTATTTTGTAAAAGTGACATAATAATTTCATCACAACTGCAACAAAACAGGTTATGATTGATGAATTTGTCACTTCAAGCTGCAACGTAGTTTACCACAAAAGCTGCATACGAACAAAGATAATTATATTTCATAACATTAATAATACAATATTTACAACTTTTATATTAATTTACAGTTAATTATTAAAATGAATAAAAAAAACAAATATATAAATGAAACATTATGTCAGATATATAATTTCAAGTAGTGAAACTCAGATTATACACACAAATACACACACATAGAGTTACAAACGACAATGAAGCATAAATGCGGTCGACAACTTTAAAATGCCCATTTATAACGTTAAATTATTTAAATTTATTCAAATATAAATTTGTATTCTCGCACAGTTTGTTCTGAAGTAATTATAATGTAATTTTCACTTTATGTTAGCTATTTTAATGTAGCATGCATGTGCTTTTTTTAAATTTTAATATTTAAATTACAATATTTAATAAATTATAAAATAAATATTGTTGATCAAATTTATGTTTCCATGAAATAAAATAATTTATTATCAAGATTTTTACCGTATCTAATCAGTTTATCCTTCTTATTTTTTTTAATTACGGTATTTGATTCTTCGGATGAATAGTTCAGTTTTATAGGGGTAGTTTCAAGAACATCTTGAACAATCCTCACCATTTTTGGGCTTTCTTCCCTCAATATGGAACCAATATTAATTGCCATCGTTTCAATTACTGTTATTTTAACTTTTATTTTTCTGGTTTATCGTTACGGAGCCGGAGAGCAGGCGTTGGAGTGCTTTTTGTTTCGAAAAGTTACCGAAGATGTGAAGACAATTAATGGATCGAAGAAACGGGATTTCAAGCATGGCATGAAAATTAACAAAAGTAAAAAGGGAAGAAAGGAGAAATCTCGCAAGGTAAATTTTTATTCACTTTTCATTTTCACCTTTGTCAAACTTTTTCGTGCATTTTTCGTGATTTTGTTTAAAAGCATTAAAAATTTTTGCATCATCAATGTGAACTGAATTTTTTATTGACATTTTTGCTTTATTATTCAGAACTTTTCCATGTTGAACGACAGATATATGTATGCATCATTTATTATTGCTGAAGTTGAAATGGAATCTATTTTATTTATGTTAATATTAATTCATTGAAAAATTTAAACATTATTATTAATTATTATGTAAAGAATTTTATTTTTTCAACTTGTGTTCTTTTTCTTTTTTTTGAGGCATTAAGCTGTTGTTTTTTGTCAATGGGCATGTGCAATTTGGCGGAAGTGATCATTTCTCTTAGGCATAACTGTTATGGTTAATGTTTGAAAATGACATTTGAAATATTTATTTTCTTGACAGCTCGAATTATTTACCAGGAAGTGAAAACTTAACTTTTATATTGCGCATATCTCTATGTATTAATTTGTAGTTGTTTGACACGGATAAATTGAGTAAGCATGAAATTAGCTAAAATTGCTGTCCATCGTAAGAAGAATCTTGATAAACATAAAAATTATTTTAGTATAACTTTCATTTTGTTTCAAAACCATGTAAGTTGTATATTGTAATGTTTAATGTGCAATTTTTAACAATATTTCAGAGAGGGAAAATTTATAATATTGTGGAAAAAAGATATCGGCATTTGAAAAGAGGTAAAAGCAGCCATGATGGTATATTGAAGTCCTTGGTCGACAGAGATGATTCATCTATTGAAACTGAAATCTCTGAAAAGCCGCCTTCTTTCGAAGAAAAGTAATCGATTTTGTCCAACTGGTTTTGCTTTGAACGGTATTTTTGCATTTCAGCAAAGACAAAATTGTCCAGAAAAAACAAAAAAGGCGCACCAATTTCAACAGCATGGATGAATCTGATGAGAAGGGTATTTATTCATTAGTTTCTTAATTTATTTTAATTTTAATATTATTTTAATCATTTGTCAAAAGCTATGAGATATTTTATTTATATTGGAAAATTCTTTAGATACGCGACAGTTTGAATGCATGCAAATGATTAGGCAGTGTAAAAATTTGAAATTTACCGAAGATGAGCAGAATGAAATTATGGATCTTTTGGGACATGGTGGCATTTTGAAAAGGGTTTCCTTTTTTCATTAAAAAAATTTAATTTTATTCTTACTGTTGGATTTGATTTTTAGCTGGATGAGACACTGGCGGACAAGCAGAAGCTGCAGAATCAGTTAAATGAGAAAGTGAAACTGTTGAAAAGTGAACGAGCCACGGTTGGTGAAATGCGAAAAAATCTCGAAGCCGCAAAGTTTGTTTAAAAAATAAAATTAATAAATTTGATAAACAATTATAAATAATTTCACATGTTGTTTTATTAATTAAGAAGCCAGTTGAAGGAAATGCGCACTAAACAAGCACAGAACGAAATCTTATTAGCTCAGCAGAGTCGAGAGGCGAAAGTGAGAATGTTTTTTGTTATTATTATTATTAATATAACTGGCTTTCATTGAAATAGTTGAAGAATGAAGCTGCATTAAAAAAACAGCTATCACGAACTATGCAGTTGGAAAAGGAATTGGCAGCTTATGCGAAAGTACCAATTTATAAAATTGTCTTTTGCGTTTTAATAGAATTGAATTTTAGGAAAAGGAAGATTTGCTTCATGGTGTGAAAAGGCAAAAGTAATAATTATTTTAATATAATAAAATATAATATAATATAATATAATAATGAATATTTCTGTTTTACAAAATAAAAACGAACATAATAGACAACGACTGGATGAACAAGAGAAGAAGATTGGTCAATTGTTAATAGATGTGAGAAATCGTGAAGAGCAGTTGCTTCGAAACGAACGTAGCCGCAGAGATGCAGAATGCCACTTAAGTGCTCTACAAGCGGATTTGGAAACATGCTTGGTTATTTGAAATATGTTAATTTTTTTTAAAATTAACTAATTGTGTTTTAGGCAGTGAAACGGCAGCTACATACTTGTATTGCAAATTCCCAGATTCCGATGATTGCAAATGTTTTGAGAATGGAACAAGAGAGCAGTGCATCATCATTATCCGATTGGACTACAGTGGAACTTAGTTTTCAATCTTTGATTCAACTGGCTAAACAGAATTCTGATTTAATGTCCTTGATAGAAAACCAGCAGGACGACTATAAAATCACTATATCAGGAATGAAGCAACAATTGGAAAACTGTAACGCGGAGCGAATGCTGGAATTGCAGTCTGAGAAAGCTGCAAAGCAAATAATGGAAGAACGTATCCGTGATTTGCAGAAAGTATGACAAGATAATTCAATTGCTACAATTTATTTATTTAACAGATAAATATGTATTTTATGCAAATTCTTTTTCTTTTCATTATCAAATTTAGATTTTAACTGCAACTCAGAATAAGCTGGATGACAGTGAGATGATGATTAGCACGCTTCTGAAGCAAATAATTGAACTGGAAAATGAACAAACCGCAATCAAACAAGCTGCTGCTATCTCTAAGCTATCCGCGAAACAAGCACAAACGGTGGATATGTCGTAAGAGAATTTTTAAATTTTTGCATTTTTTTACAGAATAATCATATTTCGAAATTAAAAAAAATTGATTTCATAAAAAAATATTTTCCAGTGTGCAGACGGTTCAAGTAACAACCCCGCCGGTGTTTCAAGCGATGGTGGTGAATGGATCAAAATTTCACCATTCCGACAATGCGAATCATGCTAGCATTGAGAACGTCAATCCAATTAATGGTCTTTATGAGAAGTATTTGAGAATTTTTACAAATTAATAATAAAGTAATAATATAAGAAAATTTTTATATTTCTTAGCTACGTCGAAGAGGAAAAGATTTCCAACAAATTGAATGGATACAATGGTGTGGAATATATTCCGGAGATGTGTTTAAAGGTAAACATTCATTTTTATAAGATTTTAAATTAATTTTCTTTTATTATTTGAAATGTGTTGTATGTTGAATAATTTTTTTTGTTAATTATATATATATATATATATATATAGCATTGTTGAATGTTGTATGCTTTAGTTGTGATTTTACTTTTTGCATTATGATAAAATTTGATTTCTAATTATTTTTTTTGTTCATCTTTTAGTTGTCGCTAAAAGAATTCTTTAAAATGAAATTAATGTTGATATTTTGATTTTGTTTACAGCAGTCTGTCGTTGATGCAGTTGATGAATTCGACGTTGCTATGCTACGACAAATTTTTGATCATTTGAAGGTAAAATATCCGCAAATACATGTGCATATACATATACATATATATATGTGTGTGTGTGTGTGTGTGTGTGTGTGTGTGTGTGTGTGTGTGTGTGTGTGTGTGTGTGTGGTTGTTTTGGTTTAGTATATTTGTATTTTCAAATATTTTAAAGGCTATAGAAATAAAGTACAAAGACTGTTTGAAAGAACATACTGCTGAAAGTGAACATGATGATGCATTATCATATTGGTTGAATTTTCTGAAAATGATGGAAACACACATCGATCGCTGCAATAAGAAGATAGATGAGCTAGAAAATGATTGTAAAAGGATAAATTTGAAAAATAAAGTTTACAATTTTTGTTTGTCCCTTTAAATTTATTTTTTTGAATTCCATATTTTATAGGATCTGCGAGAAAAAAACTACGCATTGTCTGACTGCGTTCACATTTCAGAAAAGAACTTGCAACAGACGGTGCATTTGATGAAGGTAGTAGCATGTTTTATTATTATCATTATTTTATTTTCATCAAAGGTTTCTATATTAAGAAATTAATTTATATATTTGTTATATTCTATTTTAGTGTAATTTTGATGATAAACTCAAGCAGAATTTGGAACTGACGAAAAAGTGTTTTTCATATTTCCGCCCGGATGTTGTATTTCCACAGTTTCCCGTAATATATATATATATGATTTAATGTAAATTTTTATATTATTATTAACATAGTGTTTGTAAATTTTAGGATTTTGAATCGTTTTTCGACTGGGCTAAAGCGAACTGCGAGGTGAGTGATTATTAAATATTTATCAATTTTTAAGCATTATTAAGCTATAAGTTGATTGAAAAATATTTATAATTTAGAACAGTAATACATTTGCTGCTACTTCAACAGGAAAAGAACAACCAATTTGCAATAATGATCTTGTGAAATTATTATCTGAGACGGTGAATGATAAAATTTTTTGTATAATTTTATTAATCTCTGTTACATATCTAGACGCCAATATTTTAGGAAAGCTTTTTGTTCAATTTGGAAATGCGGTTGAAATCAAAGTAGAGGATTTGCAATGTTTTCCAAAATTAACAAATAAACATCCCACGCTGCACATTACAAAGAAGCATATTACAATGGCTGTTCAGCTTTTGCTCAAGTGATATATTTATTCATATACTTATTTATATTTTGACCTTGGATTTTTTGTTGCTTTGTACTTACTTTGGTCAGTTTTTGAAGTTCAAATTTTCAAACTGTTTTTTTTTCATTTAAAAGTTTGAAATTTATAACCTTTGAGCAATTTTCAACTACTTAAATATGTCACGTACAATAATTTGCTTTGCAATTTGCTCGTGTGTTGTGTCGTTGATGTTCATTTTTAATTGTTTTTCTTGTTTTTTTTATTTAAATAAACTGTAATTGAGATTGTTGTTCAATGTCAAAGATATGAACATTTTAGTACAGTTTACTACGAAAATTTATTGCATATTTTTATACCGTAGATTTTTATTTTACACACACTACTAAAGCAGAATTAAAAGATATTTATGAAAGCAAAATTTAAATAATCGTCATCGAAGCGATTGCGTCGATAATATCGATTCGAACGATACCAGCCAGTTACGCAACAGACACCATTGATGCATTGTCGGCCACCTGGACAAATTCCTCTTCTACAAAAGCTGTAAGATCTGCTTCCATCAGGGCAATAGCCAAAATTCTGATTAACTACAACATGTGCAAAACCTGACAATGGTGAATAGCATTTTATATCATTGGCATTTTAAATTGATACTTTATGAAAAAAAGTAAATGTTTATTTTTTATATTAGAAATTTTAAATGAAAATTATTTTTTAATTTGATAATGAAAAAGCACAATGACATGTTCGTGTCGAACAGTTTTCAAGTGTTTACTTGGATTCCCACATGTTGGACATATATTTCCATGCCAGTAATTGTTGTTATTGTACCAGAAATTTCTTCTGTAGCCTCCCCTGTGAGGTTCAATACAACACCAGCCCATGTAGCAATAATATCCAGTGGAGCAGCGCCCACGTGGACAATGCTGAATTGGATAACTGTTGTCAGGACAGCGAACTGAAAATATACTGTGGCAATGTAGAAAAAAAATTACAATTTTTTGTAATTTTTACTTAAAAATTACAATTACTATCACAGAAAAATTTTCTTCTATTTTTGCGTAATGTTACCTGATTTTGTTTTTGAAATATTTTTTACAGTAATACTTACATGCATGAGTGTCAATAAATAGGAAGACAACTACCAAATAAAGGAACATTTTCAAATGCTGTTCTAGTGATGCAAGGTAATAATTTCTTATATGATGTTAACAAGTTCAAAATTGCACGAACATTTATATCTATTTTCTGTTCATTCTTATACGTGATCTTTGGTACTGTTTATCGTGTATTGATCAATTTTTCTGGTTTCTGGTAAGTTTAAATTTTTAATTGCTTTCAGTTTTCTCAACTTTCTTCTCTACAAGTCATTACAGTTGACCTACCTGAATTTGACAGCTAAACCAAAAGCGTAAATAAATATTTTGCGAGGGCGTGACATATTATTGTTGATTATTCAATTGTTGACTGCTAATCACGTAGATTGCTTGGAAACAGTCAAAATCTGATTGAATTAAATAATCTCAGTTGACAAAACAAATAAAGAAAAAGTGAGAACATTTGTCAAGTATTAAAAGATTGAAAGATAATTATTATTATTCAAATAAAAAAGAATCCGTAAGCGGAGTTGATGAAATATAATAATAATCAGGAAAAACGAGATGACAGGAATGTGTGCCAAAACTTTGGTTGCTTATTTGCAACACATGAAATGCTGAAAAGTTTCTGTAATGATTTGATTTTTTTCAAAGCTTATGAAATGTAAAAATGATGGGATATTTATATTTTAGAAATTCATAATGAAAAGAACATTTTTTATTTACACAGAAAGTTAGTTGTTGAAATTTGCATTGAATTCAAATCAGAATTATATGAGTACTTTTTTGGTTAAATAATTACTTAATGACAATATTTCAACACAACAGATAGTTTTGCTGAAGCAAGATAAAATGTAGAAAGAAAACCTATTTCTGAATTCCTGAATAGCTAATTGTGACAATTGTGAAGTTCATAATGCAGAAGAATGGTTTATTCTTTCACGAGCATTCATTCACACGGAAAGCAACTTTCAAAATTCAATTATAACCTGACGAGGATTGTGTTGAGCATTTAAAATTTTGATATGCAAACTTTTCCTATGAAATTCAGTTTCCTTGGCGAACTAAAGTGAAATTTTTATATTCAAATCTGCATCGCGGAACGTGGTATATTTATTTTCCATTTTAATGTTAGTATTTTGAAAGAAATAATTCTTTTTTTTTTTTTTGTTATTAAACGCACTTTTATCAGAATTTCAAAGCAAAAGAGAAATCAATTTGAGCGTGGTTGTTGTGCGTAGGAATGAGTTCGTTTTCGACCAAATTTATTAATTGTTCGCCTAGAACTAGTCCTTAAGTATGATAATTTCATTGTTATCTCCTTGATGTTATCAAAATCGACGCGTTGGCTGATTGATTGTACTGTTTTCAATATTTATTAAAACATTATTATTTATTATTTGCTGATCAGATTTATTTCATTACAGAACATTTAAAGTTAGTTTACATGTGGCATGTATGTAAATGAAATGCGTAAAATCCATTAATCAAAAACATGATTATTTTATTTAAATTTATTTTTGTTGAAATCATTTGAATTTTGAATCTTTTTAAATCTGTTTTACTAATTTGTATGTATAGTTTCAATAATTAGTGTTCTGTATCTTCATCCAAAAATTCCATCGCATCATAGTAAGCAGAAGTAATTCTATCCATGATTTCGTTGTACTGGTCTAAATTGTCATTTTTATGTTTGACGATAACTATCGAAAGATTGAAAAGCAAAACCACTTTAAATAGAAAAATTTGCTTATAAGCATGCCAAAGTGTTTCATAATCTGGTATGATGTGGTGCAAAGATTTTGGTAGTTTTGCTTTTAAACAGTTGAGATAATACTGAATCATATTTTTCTGCTGTTCTCTGCGAATAGTGCTTGAAGTAGATATTACTAACAAGTTACACATATCGTCGATCATTAACCCAGCTTCAGCCATTTGCCAGTCAATAATTGCAGCTACTCTACTGCTTGCGGTTCCATCAGAACGTCTTTTGAAAAAAATGTTGTTTGCTTTAAAATCTCCATGAACAAGTACTTTGGGCATGCTGTTCACTAAATGTTCTTTTCGTTTTGTAAAATTATCTATATGCATATAATGACGAATTCGTTGTACATTCATGAATCCAAATTGTTCAGGATAATCATTGACAAAATTCTGTAAGCCACCCATCATGGCATATTTATCGGTTGTATCTTTTAGTCTGTTGAGAAGTGCAGGGCATTTTGATTTCCAGTCAACTGATGTTGTTAAACTCCAGACGTGCAAGTCAACTAGCAATGAAATCAAATTGAAAATTTCGTCAACGTTCAATATTGTACAAAAGTCTTCTGATACACCATTTGATGACATGTCTTCAAAAATAAGTATTCCTAAAATGTGGAATATTTAAAAATAGTGATTTTGCTTGTTGCAAAAAAAAAATTAAAAGTGAGAATTTTATGAAATTGTTATTATACTTTGGAAATTTGCTCTTAAATATTCTTTCTGTTCATGAGAAATAACCTAACTTCACTTATGTTCATACTGTGGAAGAAGGATAAAATGCGCAATGGAATGTAATTATTTATCAGTTCAATCTCCACGTTGTGTTTTTGGCAGTACAAAATGTAAACAGTGAAAACAAATATTAAATGTTTTGAAAGCTACACAACAGTATTGTATTTAGATATTTATATATTTGTATTTATGTATATATGTAGCAACAGCAAGAAAATTAGACTACCCGACGAGTAACAGCAAGATGAAATTGGTGTGAATTATAATTTTTTTTTTGGACAATTGATTTAAATTTTTCAACTAGGAAGTTGTTAATTTAACATCAGTACAGTTTTGTGCCAATCGATTAATGTGCAAATATCATAACGCGGTTTGTAAAATCATACTTAAGTACTTAAATTATCTGCGAAAATTGAAAATCTATGAATTTGAAAATCATAAGTTTAGAATACTGAATTTACTTTAAGAAAATAATTGCTTCTTCCCGTGGACTGATTTATTTTTTTTTCCTTAACTAGTTCATCTTATAAAGCTCTGTTTAAAAATGCAGTAATGTTACATTTGATGCTTAATTGTATTTCATAATGATAATTCACTATTATATTAATGCAAGTTGACTGGCTGATGAGGTAATTTTTATTATCATCACCTAGATATTTTCTAGCATTAATTCTTATTTGTGATAAATAATAATAATAATAATAATAATAATAATGAAAATGATGATGCAGCATACAATACTGTGCAATATAAAATTGAAATCAAGTTTGAAATTACCTGAATTTTCACCATTTGACTTTTCCGCATCATAGCACCGCATTAGTGGAAGTGGTGGATTTTTTAGACTTTCGAAGAGGTCGTAAATGTCACATTCCACATTGTGGCTAACTTCGATCATTTTTGTTATTTCATCACTCTTTTTATTTGAATTGTTTTGAAAAATTTTAACTATATCGGAAAAATCTTTTAGGCGTGGAAATTTTAATACAACAGAATTTGGTAGAACAGCTTCATCATTGCAAGACCAAATCAGCTTGACACGATAAATTCGTGAAAGTTGTCCCATACCGTCGGCAATTAATTTGCAATCAACAGATTCCAATACAGCTTTGGTAAGTAGGCGTTTCTTTAATTTTGTTTCGATAAAATTTTTCACATTATATATGTTGCCATTTAAGTAATCCATTTGATTTTAAAGTTGAAAATGTATTTATGATTATTTGATTGCTGTTTATTTTGATTCACGCGCGCACACACACACACACACACACACACCAATGTATAATTTCGGTTTCCCATTCAACTACTATTTAAATATTGCAACATTTATTTGAACCAGTTGATAGCAAATGCTCTAATTTTTTATTTTTAATAGAAGTTTTTTTTATAAATAAAAATTTTAATATTAATATAAAAAGGGAAAAAAAAGCATTAGCATTGACGAGTTATCATTGTTAAATTGATTGTTTCATATTTGAAATTACATGACTGCTTTCACGTGATTTAGAAAAATCCATTCAAAATATCTAATAATGGTTATTTTAACAAAAAAAAACAGGTTATGCATTTTTGAAAAATTGGCATATATCAATTCCAGTTTTTAAATACATTTTAATTTGATAGTTGGAAGCAGTTGCCTACAGTATTGAATCTAGAAATTTTATTTTTTATTGTATAGAAAAAATATTGTTGGCAGTCTATACAGTTAATGTCAAATTTGAATATTGTTATTGTGCTGGTTTATTTTGCCTTACTATTTAACTGACAATTTTGGAAGTTAACAACATTATGAAGTTGATGGAAAATCATGATTAATCTGAATAATAATCTCTCTGTGCATCAGTTATTGCATTTGCTGATCATTATCATTAATAATATTTGTAAAAATTTTGTAAATTATAAATCAGAATAATTGAAGTGAATTCAATAGAAGTGAAACTATCTGTTATTAATCATTTGTTGAACAATATTGAAATTAAATTGCTCATTCGTTGTCTCGAGAGGCACATTTTTGTTTTGATCAATGCATTCTTGTACCATAACTATTTCCATTGGTAGTCTACTACTGTTCCTGCACTTGCAAAGTTAGAAATTCACCAATTAATTAAATGTACTTTGTTAAATATTTTAGGATAGGTAATAGTAAAGACATATTGGAAAATTTTCATTTATCGTGTTAACTAACAAATTTTTTCTGAAATTCTTTATTCTTTGTGAATTGAAGAGTGTAGCACTCGTGGTTTCTGCATAAGTTATTTATTTAAAAATACAGTAAAGATTAAAACTTTTCCATCAATCTAACAATAAGAATAATAGAAGTGTCAAGTCATTGAAAGCGACAGTACATGGTGAATCAACCTGCATTTTTTTTACTGTAAAACTGGTATAAATGACTACTTTTGAAAAATTGAACACTATTTAAGTATTTCTTCTAAAATTTTTTGTTGATATTTGAAAGTGAAAATGCAGGGCAGATAAATCTTGTAAACGAAATAGATATTTGACTTAGCACAATAAGTTGTTATATTTTTTGTAAAGTTCTAAATATGAACCTCAGATATAAGTGATAATACCTTTTAATTTAACTGATTTTTTTCTATTGCTATTTTATATGTGTTGTTAAATGTGGCAAGAATGTTCATGAATGTTTTACATGTTTTTTGTTGTAACTGAAGTTTTTGTGCCGTTGATATGTTTTATTTTTGTAGTTTTATTTTGAAGAATAATTATGCTGCTTTTTCTGGTATCATTGTTGTATGAAATGGTTAATTTGCATCGTGTTGGATGCATTCTTTATCCATTAGCAACAGAAACTCGCCAAGTGCAAAGTTTGGATGGATTGTGGTGGTTTGTCGCAGAAGAGAGAAATAGTATTGGTTATGGATTGTTGAATAAATGGTTTGAACTGGATTTGTCATTATTTCGAGTGAGTGAGTAACAATTATCAAATAAGAAAATATAGTTCCATAAATTGTAAGTTATTTCAATAAATAGCTATCTTATTGAGCGTATGGTGCATTAATTTTATTGAAATTTTAATCTTCTGAAAAACGTAATGCAATCAAATAAATGTTTACCAATGTTATACAAATTGATGACTTTTTATTATGCTTCAATATGCCTTATTAAATTTAAAATGAAGATGACACTTTTGCATATAATTTTAAATTTAAAAAATTCTTGTTTATGATATTTGTAATTTAATTTTTCTTTTTCATGTAGAATGCTAGCCGCATTGCTGTTCCAGCAAGTTATAACGATCAGGTGGAAAATGACGCACTTAGAAGACATGTTGGGTACGTATGGTACCAAAAGTCCTTTTTTGTTGATGCTGATTGGGAAAAGCAGGAGAAAGAACTACTTTTGAGATTTGGAAGTGTCAACTATGATGCAGAAGTGGTAAGATTAAAAAAAATTTTTTTACATTTCTTTTTTAATAAATATACAAAAATTAAACTATAGTATATTTGAGACATATTCTATATCTGGTAGTTAATGATGTTTTTTTTATTACAATCTTTTTGATGAATATTTTAATTAAGGGTTTTTTCTTCTTAAAATGCTCATACAACATAAGTAAATTTTATCAGCATTATTTTTTCCTGATTTTGTTATATAATTATTGTTGGACTTATTTGTTGAAATATTTTAGTGGATCAATGGTGTTTCAGTTGTACATCACATTGGAGGACATTTGCCATTTGAAGTCAGCATCAAGAAGCATGTTTGTTTCTGGAAAGTAAACGTGGTCACAGTTGCAGTAAATAATACACTAAGCTATTGGACAATTCCTCAGGCAGAATTTTCTTACAAGAACAATTCAAACTTGTGAGTATACAGTTTTTCTTTTTTGCTAGAGCAAATCAGATCACGTTCACTGAATTCACTAATTGTTTGCTTGCTTTTATTATTTATTCAAAAATTGCATGAACTACTTTGTTTACTATTTGTAACAAGTATTATAATGTCTGATGATGATAATAGTGCTTTATAAATAATAGTTATAAATTTATTTGATAATTTCAATAGCCGAAGAATTGCAGATATCCAGAAGGATATTTCGAGCAAAAAATGCTTTTCGATTTCTTCAACTATGCCGGCATACATCGTTCTGTTATACTTTACATTGTACCTTGTCAGCACATCCGCAATATTGCAATTCACACAAATTTTGAAGGAACCACAGGTTGAATGTTCTGTTTATTGTTCATTTTTCATTTTATCCCATTTATAGGATTTGTTAACTATTCAATTGATACGAAGATTGGTGTTGCAAATTCGGCAAATCTGTTATCAGTTGATGTTAGTGTAAATTCCTGTATTGGTGACATTGTTGCCCGTGGCTTCAATTTTCGTGGAATCCTGGAAGTGCAAGATGTGATTCTTTGGTGGCCTCGTTTCATGTCATCTTATGCTGGCTATTTGTATACTTTAACGGTTTTATTTTTGAAATTCATAAATAATTTTTCCAGTGATGTAAAATTAATACTTTAGGTTATTCTGCGTTATAATGGGTCAGTGACTGATATTTATCGAATTCCTTTTGGTATACGTACAGTTGAAGTCAGTGGATCGAAATTTCTAATCAATCAGAAGCCGTTTTACTTCTTCGGCTTTGGAATGCATGAAGATTCAGAGGTTATACTTTTTTTAAATCATATTTTAAATTAATATCATGTACTAATTATTTGTGTTAGCAGATATTTAATTGTATTTTGATAAATATTATAAGAAATGGCCTTTCAGATTAGGGGAAGAGGCTATGATGCTTCTGTTATGGTGAAAGATTTAAATTTATTGTTGTGGAGTCACGCTAATTCTTTTCGTACGTCTCACTACCCGTACAGTGAGGAACGAATGCAAGAGGCAGATCGACTTGGTCTTGTTGTAGTAGAGGAAGTTCCTGCCGTTGGTTTAAGGTAATGTTTCAGTTTTATTTTCATTATTATTTATTTTTCCTTTTATCATTTGAATTTGTAATTTTGGGGTGAAGCATTAGTGCAAAGGAAAGTTTTCATTAAGCTGTGATAATTGTAGAATGCAGTGAAGAGGATTGTGTTTTTTTTTTTTTTTGAATCTTTAGATACTTTGATAAAGGTGTTCTTAAACTTCATCGTCAGATTTTGCAAGAGACTATCGAAAGAGATGAAAACCATCCGGCAAGAATTTTTCAAATTATTACAATTTTAAAATTAACTTCTACATACATGTCTTGTACATCTTTTAGTCAGTTGTCATGTGGTCGTTAGCTAATGAACCATCTATAAAAAACGCTGCAGCTGTAAATCATTTCATGTGTGAATTTGATTTTATCGATATTTGATTGTGATTTTGTTTGAAATTTTATTTTTCATTGTTTTAGAGAGTTGATTAATTTTGCTAAAACATTGGACACAACTAGACCCGTTACAATTGTTTACGGACAATCGGAATGGTATTCAGAGGAGACAGGTCGTATTTGTATCTGAATTCTTTTAAATTTCATTAAGCATTGCTTAATTAAATTCTGTTATTCTGCATTCATTGAAAATTGTAAAATTATAATTGAGAATTATAGTTTATTTTGAAGCAAAGAAAAAATGAAAAACATTTTGTTAATCAATGAGCACTTTTGAAATTATTGTTAAAATGAACTTATGCAGAAGTTTTCAGAATTAATAAAGTATTGAATAATTTTAGGCCAAGTATGTGGATGTTTTATCCTTGAACAGATATTACGGTTGGTATAGGGCAACATCTGAACCTAATTTGATTGAAAAGCAGCTTAGTTATGAATTGAAAAAATGGTACGAAACTTTTTCTCGTCCAATTCTAATGACGGAATACGGTGCTGAAGCAATTGATGGAGTTTCTCATGTATGTATGTGCTTTTTAAAGTGCCTTCACCATGTCGATAATGTCGATTATTGAAGTTCATGTTCAATATTAAATATTTTGTGATTTGATAATTTTATTTAGTTGAGGTGAACGAACGCCTTTTTTCTTCTTCAGGAACCTCCTGTTATGTTTTCCATTCAGTATCAACTTGGAATACTTGAAGCACATCACAGCGTGTTTGATGAATTGAAAGAGCAATTTTTAATTGGTGAAATGGTTTGGAATTTTGCAGATTTTATGACAGATGATTGTAAGTTTCTATTTTTTCCCTGTGCATATTTATAAAATTATCGTTTGTATTTAAAAAATTGCATCAACTGTTCAAAATAATCCCTGTTGTAATAAAAGTGTAGAAATCAATTTGAAAGGAGATTTTTGAATTTTTATTTTTCACGATTTTTTCAATTTTTACAAATGAAAAAAATCTTTTTTACTTTTGTTGTTGCATTGATTTGGGAATATTTTAGCATTGACTCGCGTTGTTGGAAATCGTAAAGGTGTATTTCATCGAAATCGACAGCCGAAGTCATCAGCTTATCTAATGCAGAAGCGTTACAAGAAATTGGCAGAAAATCTTTTCAATGTAACCGACGTTATCCTCATTGATCAGCAAATTATACGATAAGTGTAAGATGAAATTTGATTATTGTCAAACAATGATTGATGTCAGTTGTGCGTTGCTTTATTTTTTATATACGATGTGATTGAAACATTTATAGATATTTTTTAATTGCTTTTAGCATCTGCAATGTGAATTATTTTTGTTCTTTAAGTCATCTATTAATGATGGAAGGGTTTTTTTACTGTTTAATTATGTGTAAATTTCAAGTGCATACAATAATGCTTTATTTAATGTTCTCATTTTTCACAATTGCAGCAGTTATCTGATTGACAGCTTTTATTTCTAGAAATACACATATTAGTTGTACGAATGTTAAATTAAATAGACGTTACTTTTAATATATATATATATATATATATATATACATGGCATTTATTTAGACTCGATTTTATTGTGCAGTGTTTAGAGTTCTGATGTGCGCTATTTTCAGGATACATATATATAATTTAGTATATTCACATTCAGAAAACTTTGTTATTCAGTTAGCAATAAATAGTGTTTAAAATTCATTTAACAATTGCTTATTATTTATTAATTTTTATTTACTTTTAGAGTGAAACCCAGCTGAATTTTTGCTTGTTTTTTTGTTGTAATTTAAAAAATTTTTTTGAAAAATTTTGAATATTATGATATTATATTTATTATCATTTTTTTATCAGTTCATCGTACATGATCATCCACTTTTTTGATTTGAATTACCAGCAGCATTTAAAAATGAAAAGATGTTGTCCCATCCTGGAGGAATGTCATTTTTAGCGGGTGGCTTGTTGTTTGGAGTTGTTGGTGAACCTGAACCAGGCTTATTTTTAGATGAATCTCCATCAGCTCCGGGTGTTGGCGCCTTATTTGCAGTAGGTGGGTTTGGTTGATTTTGTTTGTTGTTTTCCATTCCAGGCATTTGTACTGCTGCATTAATAGGTGGTGGGTATACTGGATTTTGTGTGCCTGGTGCATTTGGTAGTTGGCCATCATCTTTTGGCAATGATTGATCATTCTGTCCTGGAAAGTTTGGCATATTCCCCGGTTGACCAACATTTGGATTCATTCCTCCTCCAGCTCCTCCCACATTGGGGTTAGGTTGCATAGCTCCACCGCCCGGAACAGCGGGTTGACCAACGCCTGGATTCATTCCTCCTCCAGCTCCTCCCACATTGGGGTTAGGTTGCATAGCTCCACCGCCCGGAACGCCAGGTTGACCAACGCCTGGATTCATTCCTCCTCCAGCTCCTCCTACATTGGGGTTAGGTTGCATAGCTCCACCGCCCGGAACAGCGGGTTGACCGACGCCTGGATTTATGCCTCCTCCTCCTGCGTTACCAATATTTCCTCCAGGCATTGTTGGATATCCACCATATCCGTACATATATGGTTGATATACACCGGGCATGTAGTAACCACCATAATAAGGATATCCGATTCCATAACCGTAACCATATGCATAATCTACTGGAAAATATCCCAGTCCATAATCATATCCTGAAAAAAATTTTGATTCTGTCAATTTGAAAATTTTTTAAATGAGAATTTTAATTTGTAAATATAATTCAAAAATCATTCTCACCGAATGGATGCAGATATCTTAATTGAATTCCATTTTCTGAATCATTGTCTGTAATAAGAGGACTTACTAAGTGATTTTCATTTTAAGTTGCTTACTTTTAGCTTTCGTTGTTTTGCTTTTCACACACTTTTGTTGCTTGAAATTGAATACTTTTCCTTTAGGGCAGTCTTGTATTTGCCATATTCCACATGTGGTATCATCAAAAGCTTGATAGCATTTTAAATATTGCTCAGGGTTGTTAGGCCTTGCTTGGTATCGATGAGAGTTTAATTTGCAAAGCTTTCCCACGTCTGGTGTTCCTAGTGCAGTAAAATTAACAGTAAACTAGTGCAGCAGTGAATGATTTTTTCGACAAAGTATTACCATTGTCGCATGCGTTATCTTGTGTGCTTCTTCCTATAAAAAAATTCAAATAATTTTTTGCTAACATAATTTTAAACGAAAGCATTAGTTGAAACTGAATTTTATAAAGTATATTTCAGTTAAGTTGAAACGGTTCTGCTTTTGAACCTCAATTATAGTTGCTTATAGTCATTTCTAAAATTATAGTTGAAAGGTAATAGACGAGCTAATTATAATCGATAATTAATTAATTAAATGAATAACAATTTGTCTATGGTGCTATAATGCGGTGCAAAATTTTGTTCGCTTTCTTTTATTAACCGAATGCATTTATTAATTTTCTTCTTTGGTTGTTTTAAAGTGAAGCGACAGCCAGCATTAATATGTTCTTTGTGGTGTTTGTTTTAGAAACAAACGTTTTGCTTTCATACATAAAAATCCAATTCCAGATTTTAGAAATCAGTCACTATCAGTGCAATAAATATCAATAAATATTTCTAGAAATTGCTATTCAATTCTGAATTGCGTATGTTGCTGTTGTCAAACGTTTGATTTGTTAGTGTTGTATTGTTGTAATATCAGCTAAATTTCTGAAACATAAATAGAAGAAAGAATCATTGCATTAATCCAGTACTTAAAAAGCAACAACACTGGAAATATTTTTATTTCTTTTCGTTTTTTACGATAACTGATATTGTTGAACTGTGGATTTTCAAAAAAATATTCATTCCTCAGTTTCACTCAAATTCAATGCCGAAAAACTTATTTCAAACTAATTTTTAACTATGTTGAACTGTGGAATAAAACACTGTTAAACTTAAAATTAATTTATGCTTATTATAAAAATAGCTGTTGAAAAGTTAAAACTTTTTCAGCTTATCACACTATCAGATACTGCAACCATTCACAGCTAGTAATTATTAGCTTGTTGGGTTGTTTGTGAAGTTCAGCATACGCTCATAGGAATAATACTTTTAAACTAAAAAAGTGTAAAGTTGATTAAAAATGTTCTATCAGTAAGAGGAGAGCAAAAGTATAGTGAACAGTTTAATTATTTGTATGTCGAATAAATAGTGCAAGTGAAATTTTTTTAAAAATAAACGCATATTAATAATTATATTAATTTTGGAACGTAATGCCATTGCGATGCACGTGGAAGATTGATTGATTAAGAAGAAGTGAGCGAAATGTCAGCAAAGCCGATACATACCTTCCGTAGTAATGAAAATGGAAAAAGCGAACGTAGCATACCATAAGAATAGTTTTAAATCATTTCTTAAATTGCTTATTAAAATATGCATATTTTCAAGCACACTAGTTGTCTGGTAAACTGTGCAGTGATTCTGTCTGAGATCGTCTGTTGCACGATTTGGTGGGTCATTTGTGTTAATATTAAGAAATAACGAAAATCAGATTGAAGCTGACGTCAGAAATTGTACAATACGAACCTCGAAATGTGTAAAGTGATGTCAATGTGTCGCTCACGTTTGCATCTGGTATGTATATTTGTACATCTATTCAGTTGATCTTTGCGTTCAGTTTTCTCTTCTCTTATGTCAATAAATATTACATCACTGGATTTTATGAAAACCTTTCCCCAGATTGCAAGCAACACTGCATTGAGTTTAAAATTTATTCATCTAAACGTTGCTTCCTTTCTTGTTTTTAGTTTTGTTAAACTCTTTCTGATCAGACTTGTATTGTTTATTTTGTATATAAATTGCCCATAAATTGTACGCCTATTTATTTGTTTGCCGATTATTGCTAACGTTGTTGTTGTATTGTGGGAAGAGGAGGAGTATAATGTTTTTAAACGTTAATTTCTTTTTATTTTGTTTAGTCTTTTTCAAAGTAACCAACTTTTTGATCAAATTTGTTTGATCGTTGAATTTTTTACTTTCTCTTGATTGAGATTTTATCAAAATGATGCTAAAATAATAGGAACTGAATTTGTTTGCTTTGCTGTATACAAATTCATTTTTATTTTCAGTTGCCAGTTTTGTGTACTTGTTTAAAAAAATAATACTATTTAGGTTAAATTTATTCAGTTAAAAGCTTACACCAACGTATATTATAATTGAAACGCATTTTCAAAGGATAAATTTACTCGAATAAATTTTGATCTTGATTCAAACCGGGATCACCACCATCAGTTCAGACGTTCAGCACTTTCTGAATAACTGCGTTGTTTTCCGTTGCAATTGCAAAGCCATGCAAATTTAGAAGTAGCTTAACATTTAACAGAAATTTAACAAAACGACATGATGAAAAAAATAGCAACCAGTAGAAAGATGACGATAATTGTGACGCATTAGCAGTGGCAAGGACAACAACGTCGTCTATTGGATCCAAATTAACCACGCAGCCAAAATTGCTTTCTTTGAAGCCAGCTCTGCAAACGCAGATGTATCCGCCGACGGTGTTGACGCAGTCTGTGTTAAATTTAGAACATACGGCCGTTCCTTCACCGCATTCGTCCACATCAACGCACATCAACGCATTCGGATCATAACGCATTCCTTGTTCTGGACAAATGCAACTGCTGTTCAAACGATTCTGAATCAGATCAAAAAAATTCGTATTTTCATTCAAATCCAAATGACAGCCACTCAGACCCTGCTTTGTGCAGTAATTCAATGGATCATGATCACAAGATGATTGATGTACTGATCTTCGTTCGCAGCATGGATCTGGGCAGAAGCTTCAAAAAGCGCACATTATCATTTACAGGTAAATTACATAATTATGCATTGCAATTAAAATGTTTAAATTGAAAACTTAACGCAGTGAGTATTTTTTTTTTTATTCAATTTTTATTTCTGTTTCTGTTACACGCAATTGTACAAATATAATTTGTTGCAAATGCATGCATGTGTATATTTTTCTGTTTCAGAAATTGAGAAATCTTGCAAATCTTACCTGAACAGTGCACAACGAAAAGGCTCTTCGTCGAGAAAGTCAATCAAATAGGTACTATTTATTTTAATATTTGGATAAATGTAGCTGTAAAAATGTTTGTTGAATCCAATGAACCATTTATCCGTGTAACTGCAGTATGGTAAATGCCTTAGCAACGGCAACTGCAGCATCGTCATCCAACACATGAAGTACATTGCAGAAGTTCCAAAAACAAAATAATCATCCATGTCCGCCATTGGTGGAAAATAGCTAGAATCGTCCAGTTGATCCACTTCTTGCCAGCGCTTACTTTCAGAAGAATGGGCTTTTGTGAACATTTCTGGATTAGCGAATTGGCTGTGGTCAAATGCTTTTGCAATTGTCGCAACGCAAGCGAAAAAACTCGTCGTACATGGATCTTGTAAAACTGGATGCACGTGCATGAGAGGCGGATCAGGAAATGACGACAATGGAACCGGCTTCACTTCACGCCTGGTGTCTTTGCCGTGAATTTTGAATATGCGAATATAAAATGCGGCTCGTCCAAGTTCACACAAAACTCTTGTCGTATCGTCTCTACTCATTCGCAAATTGTACTGAGTATAATCGTACTTTATTCGATAAGAAACTGGTGCCACAAACCGAAATCCTTTTTGAGCTAACTTCCACGCACCTCTGCTTTTTTTCCACGTTTTCAGCACTCTGTTCTTTATGGCTGATTTCCAGGATACACTGCCTTCAACGTCGGCAGGGATTAAAAAGGTGAACAATAACGCAATAAAGAGAAAAATCAAAGCACGTCCAGCGAAGTTCATTTCAACAGCAATGAGTTCAATTCAAAAGGCCCCTTTAATGTTTGTCGTGTCAGTATGATTTTTTAAACTTTTGGCCTGATTATATTTTGCACTGTTACAGTAAACTTTTTGTTAAAATTATTTTATTGCAATTTTAATTGATTTACATTTATTTAAATTGTCAGACGGTTTGGACTTTAGCATAAACTGTGAAAAATTGTTTGAAATTCAATAAAATATTTGCATTGAAAATTGGCATTAAAAATTGTCACGTTATGATTAAGCGGATGTTATGAGTTACAGTCGAAATAATAGTTTAAATAAATGAAGCGGTTAATTAAATAGGTTAGCTGAGTAACTTCTCATAAACGCCGTGGTAAAATTTGATTGCAACAAAAATCTTGCTAAAAGTGCATTGCTGTTTTTCGGATGAAAGAAAAATTGTAACATGCGCTGTATATTGTTCTTAAATTTTATAATCAACTTTTAATTATATATAAGGTTGTATTTATTCGTCAGTGAATCTGCAAATGACTCTCCCGGATGTTAATAAAAATTTTCTTATTTGAACTTGAAAATCAACCTACCGTAATATAGTATGCTGATAAACGTGTAGCATAGACTAAGTTTTTTAATGGTGATAGTTGGAAATAATTTCTTTTGACATTTGTCATATTTTTTTTATATGAAAAAATTAAAATTTAATTTTTTTGTAGAAACTGTATTTTTCGGCGTTAACAGTTATTGATTAGTCAGTGAAACATGTCTACGACTATTGATCAAGTATAATATTGTTTTTGAATTTTCAAATATATGGTTATGTTTATTATTTATAATTTTTAGACTGAAAGATCATTCCAAAAGCAACCACATGTTTTTTTGAATAGGAAAACTATTACTGCTGTCGGGAAAAAGAAATCCAAAAAGCCACTTCGATGGGTGCGCAATATTGGACTGGGCTTCAAAACTCCACAGCTCGTATGTGTTATTACTGAACAAATGTTTAGACATTATGAACTAGACGCATTAAGTTGCATGCCGTTTTTGAATTTTCGGAAATACTTTGTAGATTATCTTAATACAGTATTGGTTTCCTGCAATCCTTTTATTAGGCAAAAGAGGGAAATTACATCGATAAAAAATGTCCATTTACTGGTAATGTCAGCATTCGTGGACGAATTTTAACTGGTGTTGTTATGAAAATGAAGATGCAGCGAACTATTGTAATTAGACGTGATTATCTTCATTATGTGAAGAAGTATGCTCGATTTGAAAAGCGCCACAAAAACATGTCTGTGCATCTGAGCCCATGCTTTCGGTAAGTATGTGTTGTTAAATGATGAATTTTTCGGTGGCTTTTTTAACCGATTTTCACAGTCATTTTTGGCAATTGGTTTCATATTAAGCTGTGAAATTGAAAAACGAAATATATATTTATAGTATAATTTGAACTGTTTAATTTCAAGTTTCGTTTTAGTGATGTTAAGGTTGGTGACATAGTTACAGTTGGGGAATGTCGACCGTTGAGCAAGACCGTTCGTTTCAATGTTATCAAAGTAACCAAAGCACCGGGATCGAAGAAAGCTTTTGAAAAGTTCTGAATTAAGTGATCATAGAATTCATATTCGTTCATGTTGGAGTGAAAAGTAAAACAATTTTTAAAAATTCATGTTATGTTACAGCTCTTGCGAGATTTTAATTATATATTATTTTTTTTAATTTTAATTTTATTTTGTTTGTATTTATTTAATTTTATCTGCGGAACGTTTTAATTACGTTTGTAATTTTTACATAGAACCCAATTAAGTTGTTGAAGAACTGCACTATACAAAGAATTGCGTAGCTTTTCTCATTGGCAATGAAGTCCTTGTTGGAGGGGAGCAGTGCAGCTCGATGAAGTTGTTCTGAGAGTTAGTCTGCTGACACCCAACAAATTATTTGTTTAAACAATTTTTGCAGTCCTACGGGACCTTGTTTTCCAACGTAACGCTATTTCCTATGCACAGTATTTACAGTAAGTACTTCATTAGGAGATGTGTAAGAATTATTTTCTGATTTTATTGTTTCCGGATGAATTGATTTCATTTTATTGTTTGCTTCAGCGTCATGCATTTTCTGAAGTTATTTGTCTGTTTTTTTTTTATTTAATTCAAAACCGTTTTTGATATCAACAGCATTATATACTGTTTGGAAAATTTAATAATTTTCTAATATTAATTTTGAATTGTTAAAATAACCGCTACTTGCTATTCAATGTTAATTCACGGAATCAATGACAGCACACTGCTGACTTATTTAATTTTAATTTTTGCTAATTTTTGAACAGCTTAGTGCAACGGCGGAACACAGAGGTAAGTCTCGACAAGTTGGGTAGCGGTAAAGTAATCAAGTGGCTGCGCTCGCTCATTTGCTGTGAAACGTTTGTCTGCTTTGCCTTTTCCTACGCAGATGAAAATTGTCTGCACGTTGATGAGAAATCTCATGGGCCTATGCTGTTTTGGGGTATAGAAAACATTTTTTTAAAGTGATGAACTTTACACTAATGTAATATGTAAAATGGGGTATTATCATCGCATGTGCGGTGCTGAAAATTTCAGTCAACAAGATCCAGTACTTTTGTAATAAATGGCCTCTGAAGAAGGCGTACGTTCTGTCATAATACACAGGAAAGCCATCGGTTGGGATTTTTTTCAAAATGGAACCGTGATACTGCACATCAAGTAAATGAAGATGTTGATCAGCGCTTGTTGTTTTCGACGCACTACCATTGAATTTTCAGACACATTATTGTCCGTATATAATAATTATGTTACATTGTATTACATTATATTAAATAAACATATAATATATGATAAATTGTCATGTCATAATAGCTTTTTCGTTATGCCTTTTAATGTTATGCACGCATGTACTAATACGTGTTCTAATTTCTAGTGGAATGCTTTAAATGCACAAGAAGAAATTTATGTTCAGTTTGAACGCATTGAATTGTTGCTTTGTTTGTGGTAAGTGAATACATGAAGAATAGAAGTACCGTGAAATCTGAATGCAGGAAAACTTTTCAACTTAAAAGCTAAAAATTATAAAATAACTAAAAAATCTTTACACTTTTAGTTAAAGGCAGTGAACATTCGTGTATGATTATCAGTATAATCTCGTCTTTGAACAATACGCAGCCGGTACTAAAACCAACTTTTTGTAGTACAACTCTAACAAAAACAATATTACTGACAAAATTTCAATGTGCTCTTACTTGCATTTCGATTCTTCTATTTCAACAAGATTTCTTTGTCATTATTATTTCTTTGAATTCATTTATTTATTTAGTATTTTTCTTTAGTATTATAGCAATCCCTACTTCCGGGAAAATCAAATATAAGCGCCTTCAAAGGTGTACCTATGTCAGAAATCTTTTACAGGTGGTTGATTTGCGTTTGTTTCTATATATATAACCACTGCACAATCAAGTTCACATGAGACAATCCCTTAATTGACAGACAGAAAATGAGTGCATACCGCTTTTTGAGGCAGTTGAACAAGGCAAAGGCATACGCCAGGACACTGAGCTATTAATGAATAATGGCAGTCGCAAAGTTGGAAATTTCTTCTTAATA